>PVKC010038910.1:0-12672 GCA_004027635.1 Crocidura indochinensis
GGGCATTGCAGTTGGGCTACACCTAGCAGTGATAAAGGGTTACACCAAGTGCTGCACTCAAGAATAATCCCTGGTGGGGATTAGAGGTACCAAGGATTAAACCCAGGTTAGCCGTGTACAAGGTAAATACCTGACCTGCTGTACTCTTGCTCTGCCCCATCTTCTGTGATTTTGTTTTGTTTTGTTTTGTTTTGTTTTTGGGTCACACATGGCAGTGCTCAGGGATTACTCCTGGCTCTGTTCAGAAATCGCTCCTGGCAGGCCCAGGGGACACTATGGGATGCCGGGATTCGAATCACTGTCCTTCTGCATGCAAGGCAAACACCCTATCTCTGTGCTATCTCTCGCGCCCCATTTTCTGTGATTTCTTGGTCTTTTTATTTTTCCATATTTGATGCTCAGGGGCTACTCTGGCTCTGTGGTCTAGGGTTACTTCTGGTAGTGCTTGGGATTCTATATGGTGCCCAGGTTTGAATCTGGACTTCTTTTATGTAAATCCTGTGTTTAGCCCTATGAGCTCTCTACTTGTTCTCTCCCAACATCTTTCTTTGAGGGCAAGGGAGCTTCCTCAGTAGCATCTAAGAGTACTTGGGTCTCACTAGTCAGACTGCCAACAAAGCCTTCTATTCAGTGCTAGAGTCCAAGGATACAATGCTGCCTTGGGCTTTCCATGTTCATTGATTCAGTATTATTGGGAGCTTCCAGGGCTGCCCTTGGTGATGCTTGGGAGACCATGTGGTGTCAAAATTGAACCTGGGTTGGTACATACCAGACATTAAGTATACAAAGCACCAACCCCAAAAGACTGACATGTGAAGCTGTGTGTCTTAGATGGGTCATCAACATTAAAAATTAAATACTCCATGTCTGTGCTCTAGAAATTGGGGCAGAGGACAAAGTCAGAACAACTTCACCTTTAGGAATTAAATGAATTATTTCATGCACAATTCTTAAGGTATTAGTATTTTTGTCATACCTGGTAGTGCTCCTGGCTCTGCATTTCTGATAGACTTGGGGCACTTATATGGTGAGCAGTATTGAAGTCCAGTTGGCTACATGCAAGGCAACTTGACCTACATGCTGTACTGTCTCTCTGGCCAATTGTTAGTGTTTTGGAAAAATCAAAACAATAAAGGGGATCCTTAAGAGGGAAATTATAGTATTTAGAATCATTTTTGCTTTTAACAAAATTATATTAGCTATATTTTTACTTTTATCTTGTGATTATAATGGTTCTCTCCCTTTTTATCTTTTAACAGAAAAAATATAGAAAGGGATTTATTGATGTTTCAAAAATCAAGTGTGTGGAAATAGTGAAGAATGATGATGTTGCCATTCCCTGTCAAAACAAATATCCATTTCAGGTGAGCTGGTATATTTTTTTGTGACTGTGGTTTTGGGACTTTAGTTATGTTTAATGTTTCCTCTTAATGTTTTGGTGGCTGAATGTTTTCAAAATAGTTTTCAACTTCATTGAGATATAATTGATATGCAAGAGCTATTTATATTTAAGTTACAACTAACGTTTTGAGAGTCATATCAATTTTTTTTATTTAAACACTGTGATTACAAAGCTGTTTATGATTGAGTTTTAGTTTCACAATGTACATTACTCATCACCTATGAATGTTTTCCACCACCTGTCTTCCCAGTTTCTCTCCACCCTCCCCTTTGCCTGCATCTGGGACAGGCATTTAGACTTCTCTTTCTTTCTCTCTCTCTCTCTCTCTCTCTCTCTTCCCTTTTAGGCACTATGGTTTGCACTGTTATTAATAAGGATACTGTGCATATCAATTTAGCTCTGTTCAACACTCAGTTATTGTCCTAAGTGATCCGTTTCAACAATCATTGTGATAGTGGTCCCTTTTCTACCCTAATTGTAGTACTTCACTATTTGTGGCAAGTTTCCTACTATGGAATGGTCCTCTTGGCCCTCATCTCTATTCTCTCTGGATATTATTACACAGTCTTTTATTTTTCTTATATCCCATAAATGCAGAATACTTTTCTTTTTAAATTAAAAGATTTTCTAATAGTGCTTGCACTTTGCATGTGTGAGGCCCTAGGATTTGATACCTGGTGCCACATGAAGCACCACTGCCAAGAGAGGACGTGTTCTCCAGAGCACTGATAGGTATGGATCCCAGAACAAAGAAAATTAAAGTAAAATAATATAAGGAAATAAGATAAGACCAGAGCTGCCCTGGAACCGTAACTCCATCTTTGAGGAGTGTCTGTGCCTCCCCTCTCCCCATCTGCCATGCTGAGGTCTGGTGAATGGAGGAATCACTCAGGAGAGCAGACCTAGACATTGGGATTGGCAGAGTGAGCAGCAGACATCTGGGTCCTCTCTCCTGCACCTCCCCAACTCTTCTCTAGTGGGGTCTTGCTGCTCCCTGTGAGCTACAAAAGTGTCCAGTAAAAGTAACCTTTAGAGGCCTGAGACATAGTACAATTGGGCAGACAAGCCCACCAGTAGTTGATTTTTTAGTGTAGAGCCAGACTAAACCTTGAGCATATACTAGGTATGGTCCCAAAAACTGGGGGAAAAAAAAAAACCAAAAACTTTTGTTTTTCTTAAATCAAAAGCTTTCAGTGTAATTTAAATCAGCAAGATTTGAAAACTGAAAAATCTCTTGTTGACACTGAAGCATAACTGAAAGTAAAAATCTGAGTTTCACATCTGCACAGTGGAAGCTTGCAGCTGAGTCAGATACAAAGGAAAAAGGAGAAGGAGGCGAGAAGGAAGAGGAGGCAAGGGAGGAGGACTGAGCAAGAGGAGAAAGAATGTAGCAGAGACTTTCAGAAGACACTGAAAGGAGAAGGAACCTGCTTCCTTGCCTCATGTCTTCTTGTCCTAGAAGGGCATTGGATGACTCATCTGACTTGAGGATCCCTACTTGCTACTTCCAGGGTTAATTGTCAGCTCTCCTGGAACTGATGTTTCTTCCCTGGACTCTGAATCTACATGTATCTAGTAGATATCTGTACTGTTTCTCCTGCTAAACACGGTCATTAACAATTTGTAGCATAAATGATCTTGTGAATGTGGCTAAAAATAGGAAGAGGGGGTGAAGGAAGCGATAGAGTATTCCTAGGAAAGTATTATTTCCTCTTTCTTAAAATGACCTCTGGACCTTGCAAAGTGCTTCCCTCCTATGACCACCTCTGCTGCATGAGACCACCTGAGTTGCTTTGCCTGGGGAATGTGTCTCTCAGGATCAGTCTGTCCCCTGGTGCTGAAGGTAGCTTTTGTGTTGCAATTGAGGTGTGCTGGAGGAAGGATTCTGGAACCTGAAGAGTTCGATGTAATTTCTAGAAATTTCGATGCTATTTCTAGAAATTTGTTCTAGAAAGATGTATGCCCAAATATGTAATGCTGCATATCTCAAATTAGTTATCAAAACTCTGCCTTTGAATGGGTTTTCTATAAAGTTATGAACTCCATGGAATTGATTTGAGGTAGGTTTTGATAAGTTTTGGATAAGTTTTTGATCAGTTTTGGAGCTGAAAATAGTGGTTTTAGGAGGGAAACATGAAAATATGGTTAGCATGAATCTAGTAGAGGGGACTTTTGTGTCACTAGTTTGATTCATCTAATACTAGAAAAGTTGGTTGGAGGAGTCTGAGGAAAATATTGCATTGTCAGGACTATGGTGTTCTCATCACTGTTAGTGTCTTTATTTGATGAAAAGAAAAGGAAGGGTTCATCTATTCAGTATGGCCTGGAATGGCCATTTATCAATTGAAAGATCTATTCTGAGTTCAAGTCAGTAACTCTTGATGGGGTGATATATATTTAGTAATATATTTCCTTATGCCTTGAATAGCTGTTAGGGGGCTAACAGGCAAAAGAAAAGTTATTGGATGAGTTTTCTTGGCCATACCATGCTGCTATCAGGGGTTATTCCTGGCTGTAAACTCAGAAATCACCCCTGGCTCAAGGGACCAAATGGGATGCTGGGAATCAAACTCGTGTCAGTCCTGGGTCAGCCACATGGGAGACAAATGCCCTACCACTGTGCTACCATCCCAGCCCTAAAACAGTCACTGTGATTACCAGTTGGGGCTCTGGCGCCAAACTCTAGTTTTATGGTTTGCCAGCCAAATGCTGTTGCGATGGTCTCAAAAATACACAGCATCAGACTTAAATACACAGCATCAGAGTTGCCTTTTGCAGCGCCTTCTATGTGGGATGTCTCTTGGAGATAGGCAGGGTGGAGGGCCTGGGAATGGGCCTTAGTCTTCTCTGTAAAGTGGAAGTCCTGATTCCTTGATGGTGAGTTCACTTACCATTAATGACTGGGTTTATGTCTATAATGCACACAACATAGATTTGAGATAATGCTTAATAAAATGGCTATTGCAAGTACTTTTTGTGGCACATGAAAGAAATAGGAGTAATATGGAAAGAGTAACCCATTCATTCTGGACCATTCAGTATAATTCTGGATTAAAATATTAAAACCTACAAGTAGTGAGTCCTACAAGTAGTTGAATAAGCATCTGTCTTCTGCATATATTTTTTTTCTCCTCTCCTTTTCTCTCCTCTTCTCTTTAGTTCTTTTCTCTAGTCTATAGCCATACCACTCTGAATGATCTCGCTCTCATCAGTATATATTTTTTCTCCCATAAAAGCATTCTCCTTATAAAGTGTATACCAGATTCGATGGATAGCTATGCTTTTCTAAAAAAAAAAGAAATTAGGTGCTTGGGGTTCAAAGAAACTTCCTTCAGTCACTTCAGAATTTTAATCATTCTGTCGGGGATGTTTAATGGTGCTTGCACCAGGTAGAAGTGTGGTGTCAAAGTTTTTCTCATCCATTGAATTTTTTTTTTAGGTTGTCTATGATGCTAACACACTTTACATTTTTGCACCTAGTCCACAAAGCAGAGACCGATGGGTGAAGAAGTTAAAAGAAGGTAAACCCATCTAAGGAATTATTCATCTATAGATAGTTTTAGACTGTAACATTATTATTCCTAAATTGAAATGCCATAGATAATCTTGTATTTATAATGATTTCCTCTTAACAAATGTTTTTCCTAGGACATTCTGTTACTCTAAGTGACCCATTTTGAAGATACCTTTTAAAAAATAGTATTTGCATAGTTTTTCTTTTCTTTGTTGCGAGTATCACACCAGCAGTGCTCCGGGGTTACTCCTGGCTCCATTTAGAAATTGCTTGGGGGACCATAAGGGATGCTGGGAATTGGACCCAGGTCCATCCTGGGTTGGCTGCATGCAAGGCAAATGCCCTAACATTGTTCTATCACTCTGGCCCCCACCCCTGGTATTTGCATAGTTTTTAAGAAAAGCATGCTTTCATTTAATAAGTAATATATTTAAAGAAAATAAAGCACTGGACTTTTATGCTGAAAGGATTTTTGATGGAGAGTAGCCCATACCTGGTGGCACTCAGTGGTTACTCCTGGCTCTGTGCTTAGGAATTATCCTAGGAGGGCTCAAGGAACCATATAGGATGCTGGGAATTGAATCCAATTTGGCTGTGTGCATGGTAAATGCACTACCCTATAGTTACTATCCCTTCCTCCTTTCTTCCCCTTCCTCTCTCCTCCCCTCCTTTTACCCATGATGCACCAGGTTTGATTTTGACTGTACAATCAAGAATCATTCCTGGGGGAATGAATTATGGCTTGGGGGACCATGCGGGGTGTGAGGGATTTGTATAGGCAAGTGCTGTACTCCCTATACCATCTTTCCAGTCCAGGATTTTATACATTTTTTTGTCTCTTTTTTCTTTTGAGGCTCTGCCTGGAAATTTTCAGGGCTAACTCCTGGCTCTTTGCTCTGGGTTCACTTCTGTCAGTGCTAAAGAGTGATGTCTGGTAGTACCTCTTGGAGGACCATTGGTGATGCTGGAAATGCAACCAGCATTGACTTTATCTTCTATACTAGCTCAGCCCCAGGATTATCTTTTAGAAAGTCTGTATTGTCACCTTTTGCTGGTATGGGCCAAATTGTTTGCAGCTTTGCAGAATGGTGAGGCTGACTTCCTTGTGTACCTCACACAGTGAGCAACAGCTGTGACCACTTCTGAGCAAGGGTGCTCCGCCTCCCATTCCCAAAAATGTGACAGGAAAGAGGACATCTGACTTTTTGAATGCTTTTTACATTTTTTGTTTTGCTTTTGTTTTGGGGCCACACCTGGTGATGCTCAGGGGTTATTCCTGGCAATGCGCTCAGAAATTGCTCCTGGCTTGGAGGACCATATGGGATGCCGGGGGATCAAACCATGGTCTATCCTAGGCTAGCATGGGCAAGGCAGATGCCTTACCTTTTGCTCCACCGCTTCAGCCCCCCTTTTTTGGGGGGAGATTTTTACATAATTTTATGAGAATGTTCTTACAGTAAATGTAGCCTTTGAGGAATAAAGTATGATTAATAGTATTTATTAGGAAACATTCTATTTGATTTCATTCATCATTGACTATGTCTCTGAATTACAGAAATAAAGAACAACAATAATATTATGATAAAATATCACCCTAAATTCTGGGCTGAGGGAAGTTATCAGTGTTGCCGACAAACTGAAAAGCTAGCTCCTGGATGTGAGAAATACAACCTTTTTGAGAGCAGTAAGTATTCATTTAATTCCATAATTTTATTGTATTCAGGATGTTTATATTATTTGTAGGGTGAGAAGGTGATGTGGTTTTGGCTTTGTTAAGTATGGCCTCCACACTTTCTAGTACTGTGTAAGTGTAGGGAAGACACATTTTGTAAAAGTAATTGCATTGACTTATCCATGACACTGTGTCGTGGAATTGTCATAGACTGATTAATTCTGACACCAAGGAATCTTCTGGGGTCCCTTGGAAAGGTGTATGCGCAGAGTTGGTGAAGGGAGACAGAGGCCAAAGATTCAAGTTGGGTTTACTCCTGGCTATTCGCTCAGAAGTCGCTCCTGGCAGGCACGGGGGACCATATGGGGAACCGGGGGATCGAACCGCCGAACCGCTGTCCGTCCTAGGTTAGCGCAGGCACCTTATCTCCAGCGCCACCACCTGGCCCCCATACTCAATTTCTTGGCAAGGCATATTTTCAGACAAAACTAATTTACCAAAAAAGCACAGGGGCAAATTGTTCAGAGAATTTTCTAATGCAGACAGTTTTATACTCTTGAGCCACTTTTGCTATCTGAGGATTTTAGCTAGCAAGGTCAGTTCCCAGAGACTCATGTTATTTATTTTTTGGTCCTTCTTCTAATTTATGCATTCTGAACTGGGGCTTGAAGTATTAACCCTTGATATGACTACATGTAGGCTAACAGCAAAGCTAGATTTGAAAGTAGTAATTATTTTGTAAGACTGAATAAATAATACTTGAATCTACAGAAATGTTCCTAATAAAGTGTGTTTCTATAAATCTGAGTAATCTTTAAGAGAGGCTTTAATAAAAGTGAGTAATCTTTAGAATGTTAGCTGAAGTTATGTCTCAAATAATATTTATGCTACATCCCCTTTTTTCCTGAATGCCTCATGGATAGGCAACCAAGGTTTTTCAGGGCCTTGATGCCTGTGAGTACAGGTTACTCTCGAAGAATCCTTTTTCACAGGTGCTACTTTTCAAATGCCCTTTTGCTAGTACAGGCAACTTTGAAAAGTTCCTGCAGTAGTAGACAGCTTTTGAAAAGACCCTGCCTCAAGTGCCTTCCAAGGTGCCTTCCTACGTCTCAAGGTCTGTTTACATGGGGATGATGTAACATGGAATCAAAGGTTAGTTCTGTGGAATCAAAGGATTATTTTAGCAAGCTTTTTATACAATGAAAAAGCCTGTTAACAATGACCATTAAAAACATTAACCCCATACAACTCTATTAATAGCTTTTCTTTCTTTTGATTTTTTATTTTGTATTGGAGCCACACCTGGTTAGATTTAGTCAGGGCTTATTCCTGGCTCTACAATTAGGGATTACTCCTGGAGAGGCTTGGGGGACCATATGACGTGTTGAGAGTGAACCTTGGTCTGCTTTTGCAAAGCAAACACCTTGCCTACAGTACTATATCTCTTCCTTTCAGTTTTATTGAAATATAATAGAATATTAAAATCATAAGATCTTGAAAGGGTATAAAGCAATGATTTGATAATATTATCTACGAGTGATTTCTTTCCACCACTTCACATTTTTCATCAGGTTGTGTGTATGTGTGAATATTTCATTTCTGATCTCTTAGAGAATAGATTTCAATTACATGGTAGAGTGTTAATCATCTGTAGCCACTGTGTTTACATTGGATTCTCAGATCTTCTTTTTATGAAACTGAAAGTTTGTATATATAAACCAGTCTCTGTTTCCTCTAAATCTTTCCTACCCACTTCCCCAGCTTTTGATCATGACCATTTTATTTCCTATTTCTGTGAATTTGTATTTTTTGCTTTGTTTTGTTTTTCGGTTACACCAAGTGACACTCGGGTTACTCCTGGCTCTGTGCTCAGAAATCACCCCTG
Organism: Crocidura indochinensis; assembly: GCA_004027635.1. Classification (NCBI taxonomy): domain Eukaryota; kingdom Metazoa; phylum Chordata; class Mammalia; order Eulipotyphla; family Soricidae; genus Crocidura; species Crocidura indochinensis. Next base: position 8,474 of record PVKC010038910.1, read on the forward strand.
GCAGGCTCAGGGGATCATATGGGATGCCAAGAATCATGCCACCGTTGGTCCTGGGTCAGCCACGTGCAACGCAAATGCCCTATCACTGTGCCATCTCTCTGGTCTGAATTTGTCATTTGTAAAAAGATTTCACATATAAGTGAAGGTGTATGATATTGGTCTGGCTTATTTTTCTTTATTTGCATAATGTCATTCATATGTATCTATTATGGAAGAATGGATTTCTCTAACTTTCAAGGCTGAATAGCATTTCATTACATATTTTATAATTTTTCTTATCTATTTACTTATAGGTCATCTCCCTGATTATTTCCATTCCTTGGCTATTGTAAATAATGGTACCATAATTGAATATAGACATATCTTTGAGATAGTGTATTTTTTTTAATATACAGACCCAGAAGTAGAACTGCTGAATCGTATGGCAGTTCTATTTTTAATTTCTTGCAGATAACCATACTATTTTCCAGAGAAGGCTGTATCAGTTTTCATCTTTACAAACAGTATAGAGAGATTCCCCATTTCCTTTCCTTGCTATCTGTTTTTTGTTATCTTTCGTTTTTGATCATAGCCATCCTGATAGATGTGAGCTGGCATCTCATAATGTTTTGATGTGCATTTCCCTGCTGTTTCCTTATGTTGAGCACTATTTCATGTACCTGATTACTATCTGAGTATCTTCTTTTGAAAATGGTTTCTTCAAAGACAATATAGAGATAAGGGTCATGAGTACAGGTCCATGATAGGAAGCTTGTCATAAAGAGTAGGAAACAGTTAGGACAGAGAAGGGACCACAATGATAGGGATGGTTGGAAATTATCACTCTGGACAAGAACTGGATGTTGAAAGGTGGTAAATTGATATTCACGATATTCCTTCGCTAACAATACTGCAAACTACAGTGCCTAAAAGGAAAAATAAACTAGAAGAAAAATATCTGTCATAGAGGCAGGCCTGGGGTAGGGCAGGAAATTAGGAGCATTGGTGGTGGGAATGCACACTGACTGGTGAAGGGATGAGTGTTAAAATATTGTATAATTGAAACTCGGTCATGAACAATTTTGTATTTCTCATGGTGATTTATTTAGTTAAAACATATAAAAAAGAAAAAGAAAACAACAAAACATAAACAGTAAAATATATATAAAAAGAGAGTCAGAAAAATGATCTCTTCAGGTCCTGTCCCCATTTTTAAATTCAATTATTTATTATTTGTTATTAATTTATATGTATTTTTTGTATAATGTAGATATTAACCTCCTACCAGATATGTGATCTGCAAATATTCTCTTCTCCCTGTTGTAGGATGTCATTTAATCTTGTTGGTGCTTTCCTTTGTTAGTATAAATCTTTCATTTATTTTATTTTTTATTTTTTTGGTTTTTGGGCCACACCCAGTGACTTTAAGGGATTACTCCTGGCTATGTGCTTAGAAATCGCTCCTGGCTTGGGGGACTATATGGGACACCAGGAGATTGAACTATAGTCCATCCTGGCTAGCATGGGCAAGGCAGACACCTTACCCCTTGTGCCACTGCTCTGGTCCCCAGAATAAATTCTCATAGAATTTATTTTTATGCTTGTTGCCTTTATCAAGGAGTTTTCTTGTTTTTAACTAGGAGCTTTATTCTTTCCAGCCTTATGTTCAAATACTAATATATTTTAAGTTTATTTTTTGTATGTAGTTTGAAATTAGGGTAGATTTCTTTACCATAATATTTACGCATTCTTGAACAAATGAACTCTTTTAATGTGCTTTTAGTATAGCAATGCAGCCAAAATCTTAAGTAAGACGATTCCCATATCTATATCTAAAATCCTCACAAATCCTTAAAATGGGTGAGTTTTAGCTATAACCAAGAAAATAGTTTCAAAATGGCTAGTGCTGTTAGCCATAATAATAGTAATTCATTATAACTTATGTCAGCCAGAATCGAAGAAACTTTTGAATATGAGTGAATGATTATTGGTTTTGTTTTTATTTGGAACCACAGCTGGTGATGTTCAGGACTTATTCCTGGCAGGTTTAAGGGGAATATATGGGATGCCAAGGATTGAATTCAGGTCAGCCATATGTAGGCATATGTCCTACCTGCTGTTCTATTAGTCCAGCCCCTGTAGTAAATGATTATTTAACAAAGATACTATATCAGCAGGAGACCTGCTGAATGAACCATCTACCACTGCTTACTTTAGAGTTCCTGTACCCTGATTTTTTGGGGGATGCTCAGACAGTAAATATATTAGACAGAGGCTATTGTTATTTTAGACAGAAGGCTATTGTTATTATATTTTTCCTTTTTTTTTAATTTCCTAAGACTTGATATTCAATTGTATATAGCAGTGGTCCTCAAACTATGGCCCGCGGGCCACATATTGTATTTGTTCCCGTTTTGTTTCTTCATATCAAAATAAGATGTATGCAGTGTGCATAGGATTTTATTCGTAATTTTTGTTTTTACTATAGTCTGGCCCTCCAATGGTCTGAGGGACAGTGAACTGGGCCCCTGTTTAAAAAGTTTGAGGACCCTGGTATATAGCCTTATCTACTGTAAAGATATACCAGAGTGATTGCAAGTAGAAATTTATTCATCTCCAGGAATACCTAGTAGCAAAGTAGTCTGGGAAGGGGTAGCTTGGTAAATGGGTATTATGGTTGTTCTAGCTCTAGTAGTCTCTGTCTGGAAGCAGAAGTAAGGAAAGAGAGAGAAGTGCATAGGGGCATGACCTAAAATAGGCCTTTTGTCTGTGTACTATTTTGAGGAGAATTGTTTCTATGGCTGACCCTAGATGGGAAGTAGGTTTATAGCTACACATCCAGGGAAAACTGTTAAGATGGTAGAATCAAGAGTAAGGTACAATAGCCAAAGGTTCATTCATCATGGCTTGTTATCATTATTTTAGCACTGTTGATTTCCCAGCACTGGAAATGAATATAAAAGAGTAGAACATAGTCCCTATATTCTGCCCAGGAGGTAGAAACACAAGATAGTTGTAATAGCATTTTAAAATTTGGTTCTGAAACAGTGATACAATCATCATGCACAGGAGAGGGGATTTCTTATCTGTGTGTTGGTTCTTCCTTGTCCATTAAGCCTCTACTGTTTATCTTTATTGATAATTCATTTTGACCCATGGTTAATGTTGTCATTTTCAGGTATAAAGAAAGTACTACCTCCAGCACCAGAAACAAAGAAGGTAGGTATCTTTAACTTCGGGAAGCATTGGAAGTTACTGCGTATATGGATTTTCATTCAGGTGATATTTCCCCTTTCCCAGGATGAGGTCAGGTACAGAAATTCAATGGTTTATTTGCTTTGGAGTATGTGTCAATTATTATCAACTTAATTGGATAAGATAGAGTGTTTATCTGGCATTTTTATGTATATAATGACTTAAGAAATAGTACTTAGAAATTCTGAGACTTCAGAATTTCTCAACAGCTTTAAGAGAAAAATGTCCCTACTGTGGCCCCCTTGTTGTACCAGTTGCCTCCCTAGTGTCATGCTTTGACCTCTCATTTATGCAACTTTCACCTGTTGCCTCCTTTGGAATATCCTGCAGACCCGAAGGGAGCTATGTGGTCCAGTTTGATAAATATTGCTTTAAAGGAATACTTCAATCTTAGGACCTCAATATTAAGACAAAAGAATGACTTCAGGGATTTAATATTAGACCTGTGAAGAGTAGGGTATGTTTATAAACACATTTACTTTGGACCAGACAGGATCTATGTCAATGTTAGTTTGAAATGAGTGATTTTGGATTGGTTACTTAAATCACTCTTTCCTTTTTCCTGGGGTATTAAGAATAAATAAGACTATGTAATAAGACTATGTATTATGTATTAGACTACGTAGTAATACTGCTGACTAAGGCAGTGTTAGACTAAGACAACTATAGACTAAGAGACTATATATTAAGACTGAAGTATATATGTAACTATGTATGAATTTGCTTTACTGTGTACTAGATTATGTCTAAGACTATATGATATATACTAGTCTATGTACTAAAGAATTAAAAATTCTACTTTATGTGTTACTCAGGGAAACTGAGGCTTATTCATACAAAATTATGTGCTAAAATATTCTACATCATGGGTTATTAAGGATAAATGAACCTATTTTGTATTAGTCTACATACTAGATTATTATATATCCTACTTTATGAATTACTGATGTGAAACAAGACTTATT
>PVKC010038911.1:0-12651 GCA_004027635.1 Crocidura indochinensis
GCAGAATTTGATTGCATGCAGTCATTAACTCTGGTATTGTCTCTTTGATGATGTCTTTGATAGTTGATTCTTCGTGATGATCTTCTACTTGGGTCTCTGGGACTCCAATGATTCTTATGTTGTTTCTTTTGGGTTTATCAAAGACTTCAATTTTCATCTGTTCACATTCCTTGAGTACTTTTTCCATTGCCCGATCGTTCTCATAAGTTTCTTTTCCCATTTCTTCTGCTGTGATGAGTTTTTGTGCAATTCATCTTCCAGTACTCGATTCTCTCTTCAGCTGCTGAAACCCTTTTGTCGAGGGCATCCACTGAGGTTTTCAGTAGAGCTACCGTGTTTTTCAGACCTGCTATTTCAGTTTGGAGTTTTTTGAGTTCTGTCTTTGTGTTCTGTTCTGATCGATCTATGCTTTCTTGGAGTTTTTTGAGTTCTGTCTTTGTGTTCTGTTCTGATCGATCTATGCTTTCTTGGAGTTTTACAAACATACTCCATATTTCTATTTTAAGTTCCTTATCTGAGAGATTAAACAGAGAGTTGGGATTTTTAAGTTCATCCAAAGCATCATCCTCATTCTCAGTGCATAGTGTTTGCCTATGAGCTTTCCGCATTGTCACGCCAGTAGTGTGGTTTTTCCTGCGTACTGTGATGGGGTTTATTGGTTAGCAAGAGGCTAACCAAGAATTCAGCAAAGAAAGCAGTAGAGAAAGAGAGTCCCCACAGTTCACAGTTCCCCCAGTAGGACGCAGTATGGCGGAGTCTCCTGTAGGAGGAGCAACCAGCTCTCCAATTGGGAATCTCCTTAGCCAGCCGGATCTTACTCACTGATTAGTCAGCTGGCAGCCCCAGCTTGCAGCGACCTCTGGATTCACTTCTCAGGGCTCTGGTCTTTGGGGGGAGCTCCAAGAATTCAGCAAAGAAAGCAGTAGAGAAAGAGAGTCCCCTCAGTTCACAGTTCCCCCAGTAGGACGCAGTAGGGCGGAGTCTCCAATCATTTCTTTTTTAATGTAGACATTAGAATTACTCTAGATAGATGACCTTTATTTTATCTTTTTTTTTTTTGTCTTTTTTGAGTCACAGTCGGCAGTGCTCAGGATTTATACCTGGCTCTGCTCCTTCAATATCAGAGATCACTCCTGGTAGAACCCAGGAAACCAGATGGAAAGCTAGGTATAGAATCCCAGGTTGACCATGTACAAGGTAAGCACACAAGGCAAGACTAATGTAATAATTAGAGGGTTTGGATAGATAGTATTATGAGAAAGACACTTGCCTTCTATGAGGTAGACCCAGATTATATTGTTGGCATACCATATGGTCCTAGAAACCACCAGAAATGATCCCTGAATGCAGAGTCAAAGAGTAGCACTACTGGTATATAAAACATATCTAATTACATACATAAAATAACTGATTTAGAAATTTTATCCTTTATTTTGAAATATATTAAAGTTACTTTAAAAGAAACATTCATTGAGAAACTAAGCTCAAGAAAGGAGAAATATATTGGATATCAATAATGTCTTCCATACCTGTTATTCCCCCTGCTATTACTAAAGCCCTTCACTACATCTCTTGTGCTAAACTGTCATGAGCCCAGCAGTTACTATTTAAAAAATACAAAAATTTTGATTACACAAAAGAAAAGAGCATATTTTATAAAGCATCTATAGTTAGTTCTGAAAAAATCATTACTTAATAGTTATTTTTATTTTTAAAACTTACACAGACAAACAAAATTATTTTACAATACAATACCCAGGGGGTACCTTGATTTCCCTGATGAGTATTTATTTGTGTCTCATAATTTCCCATATTGTTTAAATAGCTGCTCTCTCTAGTAAGGAAAAAAGATGATTGCAAGTAAAATGTATTTGATCAATCTTATTCAAATCACAGCTTCTTGGCCAACAAGCATTTTAGTTGGATGTTACTTCAAGAAGAAGAATGCATCAGTCAGCCTGTCACACATTATTAAATCTCTTGCCTAATAAACAGTGTCAAATAGGTTCTTTTACATAAAACACAAAAGGCCCCTGTACTTCAAGGGTCTTTTATTTTAGTTCTCAGAGATACCAACCAATTTCCACAAATGGATATGGTAACTACATATACTCATAGAATTATTATTACTTTAGTTTTGGGGTCATACTAGTGGTTTTCAGTGCTTATTTCTTGCTCTGCTTTCCATCATCACTTATGGTTAGCTTGAGGGACCACATGCAGAATCTATCTCTTTTTCTATAGTACACAAATTTAATCTTATGCATAATCTAATTTTTAATTTGTATTTTATTTTTGAACCACACCAAGCAATGGCTGGCTATTACCCCTGGCTCTGCATTCAGGAATTACTCCTGGCAGTGCTCAGGGGATCATATGGATTGAACTCTGGTCAGGCACATGCAAAGTGATTTACCTGTTTTATTACCTACTCTACTATGATATTGGCCACCTGCATTTTCATTTTTGTTTTATTTAGCTTGTCTGTTTGTTTTCTCTGTGTATCATATATTAGTAAAATCATACCACACCTGTCTTTGTGTACTGACTTATTAAGTATAATACCTTCTAGATCCATATAAATTATTTCAAATAATAGGATTTCTGAGTAGAATGTCATTATGCCATGGCTTATAAATCCAATTTTCTGTCAATAGGTACATAGGTTGTTTCTACCTCTTGACTGTTATAAGTAATGCAACAATAAATACTGGGGTGCCTTCGTTTGGGGGCAAGTTGAATAATATATAACTTCCATTTTCAGTCTTAAAAAATCTTGAAGAGATTTTGTTCTAAATTTAAGAATAATAAATTACTGTTTTTCTATATTTTTTGTTTGGTCAGGCATACCTGTTGGTGTTCAGGCTTTCTCCTTATTCTATGCTCAGCTATCACTTCTGGTGTCCTTAAATAGCCATTTGGGGTTCCCTGAAGAGAATCCTGACCCACTAAATGCTGGCTCAACACCCTACCTACTGTACTACCTATCTGTCCTGAATAAGATATTGTATTAGATATTGAATGAGATGTATTAGTTATAAGTGTTCAGAGCTAAATAATTTTGATATATAATGAAAATGTTACTTCAAAAATATGCTTTATGAAGTAAAAACAATAGAAATAAATTTACATTGACCATCATCAGAGATGTAAGGAAAATATGAAATGTTAAATATATTTTATACATACTTATTTGAGTTTTATAAGCTTATTTAAAGTGATATTAAGCAGAAAAAATTTATTTGCAATTGACTACATAAATTTTCTCTGGAGGTCTTAAAGCTTTTGATTTTAGAAATATTTTATATAGGGGCCGGAGAGATAGCACAGTGACATTTACCTTGCAAGCAATCGATCCAGGACCCAAGTTGGTTGGTTCAAATCCTGGGGTTCCATATGGTCCCTCATGCCTGCCAGGAGCTATTTCTGAGCAGAAAGCCAGGAGTAATCCCTGAGCACCACCGGGTGTGGCCCCAAAACCCATATATATATATATATGGTTTTATATTATATATCTATATATATAGTTTTTATATTATTATATTTCTGAGCAGATAGCCAGGAGTAATCCCTAAGCACTGCTGGGTGTGGCCCCAAAACCATATATATGGTTTTATATTATATATATGTATATCTTATATATAATAATATATACTATATTATATAATAAATACTTAAGAACATATATGACATAATTGCAGTAGAGAATCAACTAAACAAAACAGCAAATTGCTTTTTCTCAAAAAGAATCTTGAAGAGATTTTGTTCTAAATTTATGAATAATAAATTATATAAATAAATTATATATAAACAATACATTATTGTTAAATGGAGCTATCTCCTCTTCTACTTTAAAGAAATATCATTTGTATTAGCAATGCTATGATGTCAATTATTCTACTGACTCTGCCAAGTGTAGATATGATAATACTCAAGCCTCTAACTCATTCAAGAAAGAGAAAGAAACAAAAAGATATGAAAGTTACCTTAAAAAATAATAATCTGAAAAGTTACAAGATCTTTCTTAATAAACCATAAGAGACATTCCTTTCATCTCTGTTCTTCTGACAGTGTATGGTACTGCTCATTTAAATAATTAAATCAGAATATATTTCTTTGCTATTTGGCCACATGAGAGAGAAGGAATTACTGCTTTTCCCCAAACATATGAATTGTTCATGTCACAAAGAAAATAAAATAAGTTATTGCTGTTTCCCTTAATCTAATTTAAAGAAAAATTGTAATATAGTAATGTGATAAATCTTATGGTTACAAAAAGTCAGACAAACTTGCATACTCAAATTGAAAAATATTTTTGTTGATTAACAAATATGCTTTTATATTTCCTTCAACTTGGGGAGAATGGTAACTGAGGATAAAACATTTTATTTAGGTGAATGTCTCTACTCAGTTGTTCTTATGATCATGTCATATTCAGAATTATGTGCCAAATTTAATGATTTTGTCTTTAAATTATTAAAAGTAACAATATTTTAATCACATGATGTTTTAACTATTAATTTAGGCATGGAGACTAAAACAAATAAAGACCTTGTGAACTGGTAATATAGGAATATGTTCATTGTTGATATTGGCACATTAAGTTTTTTTTATTTTGCCTTTGATGTTTGGACTACATCCGGTGATGCTTAGGGTTTACTCCTGGCTGAGTGCTCAGAAATAGCTCCTGACTTGGGAAACATATGGGACGCCAGGGGATTGAACCACAACCTATCCTCGATTAGCATGTGCAAGGCAGATGCTCTACCGCTTGTGCCACAGCTCCAGCCCAAATACATTAAATTTTAAGTAAACTTCCTTTAGGCATATGAAAAAGACACTTGCAATTATATACCTATATTTCTTGAAAATGTTTAAGTGTAGTCACCTAATGTGAGTCAAAATCCTAAGAAAAGTATTTTACATTATCTTCATAAGACCATTATTTCTAAAATACATCATATATTTTTTTAATTATTTTTATTTGAACAGAATTAGGCAAAACATTTCTATCCCGCAGAAGAATTGGCTTTGGTTTATACCTGTTCAATCCTTCACATTTTCAAGTAGCTTTGTGGATTCCTAAGACTGCTCTGCTGAATGAAAAGGAAATCCTCCACACTCAGAAACATGGAAAATCAATTCGCAGTATTTAGAAACTCAACAAGCATTGTAAGTTATTAAGCCGATATGTGTGGTGATTACTGTTCTTAATGTTAGTGTTAGAGAAATCAGCAAGACAGACCAACTTTATATAATTAGTACTCATACGTGATCAAGTGTGACACAAATATTAAAGTAAATAGCACGTGAAATATTTATATGGAGATAAGAGAAGCTCTGAGTAGGTTTATTATAGTTTTTATCATTGAAATGAATCAGAACCAACTGAAAACAGATTTGCAATAATTTGGCACGTTACTAGTAATTCTTATAATGATATAAAGTAAACAAGCTTTTTAAAAAGCACTGCATGTAATTTTGGAGTATTTCAACCGTCCAAATATTCTTTCCACATTTTAGCCTCATTTTTATATTATTATATTCATGAAACTTCTATCAATGTTTTTAAATCAAATCTTAACTTGCCTTGTCTAAAGCAAAACTGGAAGTCAATTTGAAAGTAGTCATGTTTACCTTATATGCTTTACTTACCCATTACCAATATGTCCTAAAACAAGAAGTTGATGTGTAACAATTTGATATGTATGTAAGCATGTGATAAGTAGCAAAAAAAAAAGAATGTCATTGTAACAAATTCATACTGTGTGGTAGTAATTAGGAGGTAATCCTTTTATCCAGGTTCATATGTGTAAGAGAGGAAAAACCATCCTGAACAACCACCCAAAATATATAATTAATAGTTATCATACAAATAACATACTCATGTTTTAACCATTCCATCAATAAACAAAGTGTAATTGAATGAGGCCTATTTTCAGATATTGTGTGTGTGGATAAAACCCATAGTCTTTACATATGTGAGGTATGTATTCTATGGCTGAGAGTACATAACTGATTCCTTTCTTTTATTTCTATTCATTCTATTTGCTTTATTTAAGCACTTGGCTACAAAATTGTTGGGGCCCGGGAGATAGCATGGAGGTAAGGCGGTTACCTTTCATGCAAAGGTATAAAAGGTCATTGGTCCGAATCCCGGTGCCCCATATGGTCACCCGTGCCTGCCAGGAGCAATTTCTGAGCATGGAGCCAGGAGTAACCCCTAAGCACTGCCGGGTGTGACCCCCCCATAAAAATTGTTCATTGTTGGATTTCACTTATACAGGGTACAGGACCCTTCACCACTCTAGTTCTCTCTCTTCTTTTGACACAGTGTTTGATCTCTTGTTAATGGAGGGGTGCCTTGCATTTTACTTTCTCCCATTTCTTGTCCAGAGCAATCAGTTCCAACTATCATTGTCCTAGTAAACCCTTCTCTACTCTAATTGCACTAACCATTCTTTGTGGAGACATTCCTACCCTGGACTAGAAAAAGTATTTAGTAGAGTTTATTGAAATGTTAAAGATAAGTTATATAAAGTGTTAACACCATAGTATTTGAGAACTTCCAAAGACTATATGTATCATGTAAATTTGACATAAAAAGGATCAATCTAAGGGGCAAGAGAGAGAGTACAGCAGGCAGGGGTTGTGCTGTGCATGTTGAAGTCTACTTTAATTCCTTGCATCCTTTGTGGTCCCAAGATGAAGTCTAGGACCATTTGTGGTGTTTGGTATCCAATATGTTTTAACTAGGTGTCAGTCAACATTCTCCTACATTTGTATATATACATACAAACAGACTGTCCCCTCTGCACTACCTTTATGATCCTGTTTTGTATGATTTAGAAAGTTTCCCTTAATTTACTCAGATTTTATAGCAGACTTAGTATCATATGCCCAATATAGTTATTTTTTGAGTATATGTGTATTCCATTTTTATGTATTTTCATTGTAACTAATTTGGATCTAGAAAGATGTCTGGGGGAATAGATTTGTTGTTCTTTGTCATTAGAATAATAGATGTTCTTAGTTGTTTTTTCTAATGAGATTTAAAAAAATATGATCTTGGAGATTTAACTGATAAAAATATTACCTTATCTTATCTTATTTTCATATATTCAAATATCAGTTGGCCTGCTTTATGATCTAGAAGGTATTTTAATTTTAAAGCAGTGTCTTATTGCTAGATCAGATGATTATTACCTCATTTCATGGCTCTTTATAAAATTACATTTGAATGTATGATAAATGATAATTTTATTGTTAGAATCATCATTGTCTTACTCATTGCAATGGTTTCATTCACTGAAAACCAGAAATATAGCTAGACTGCTTCCCTTGGCATCAGTATGATCTTGACTTATCGTAACTGAATTCTGAGTACAATGTTCCTTTTCCTAGGAGATGAAATATGATAAATGATGAAAGCTAATCATTTTCATGACAGTGTAATATCTAATACAATATTTCCTTACACTAAATTTTTTGCCATCTTAAATTTTCCTGTTGTCAATTGATAAATTTGTTTAAATTGTATAAGTAAAAACTATATAAATATCTTTAAATTCATACACTCTAAAATTTATGATTATATGAATGCCATAAATTGTTATTTAAATTCATTTTAAAAGTCTCATTACATGACAATTTAAACGCATTATATAATTTGCATTTATAAGTAGTAGCTATTTATAAAGCATATTACAGGAATGACAATATAAATTATTTTTCAATTTCAAATGGAATAAAATACTGTGGAAAGATAGACATATCTTAAATGAGACAAAGTTATCAGAGTATTGGCTCTTGTAAATTAAATAAACTTGTTCTAATGTAAAGTTTGTATTCATTTATATTAATAACTATTCTGTATGTTGACTATTATGCTGTATTAGTTAAATAAGTATATTTTACTCAGATACCATTATCAACTGTCTTTAAACAATAGTACATAACTAGTTAGCTTTTGATAAGTAAAAAATAAATATATCAATGTAAATTCAGAGTCTTCACATTATATATACATCACGATAACATGAATACACTTAGAAATATTTTCCAAAAATGAGTTAATCTAACAATACACATCTCTGTACCAAATTTTGTCTCTGTCAAGAGTTGATACCATTTAATTTATAAATATATATGTATGTATAATTAGTGATGAGACTGAAACTTTAGTAGAAAGAGTAAGTCATTTAAGGTACACCTAAGTTTGATCCCCCAAAACATAAACAATTCCCTAACCTTGTCAGTAGCGATCTTTGAGTGCCACATCAGCAGTAATAAATGAATATTGCTGGGTGTGGCCCAGAAGCCAAAGGGGAATAAAAAGACAAATAATGGCTGAAAAAAATGTACTTTGTAAAACAGTAATAGTTTACCTAGTCACAAATCATATGAACTTAATAAGGTAGAAATAAGATAGCAACAGCAAAATTGACTATAATCAAGTTACAATATACATAGAGGCATACTAAAACTCAGATGTATATGTAAAATAGCAAAAGTGTAAAAATTAACCAATAATTAAATTAAATTGCAATGATATAGATATGTAAACAAAAATATCTATAATAGTGAAAGTCCATCACACCAAATATATGTGATATATCAGATATATATCGCACCAAAACTAAAATTTTCTGCATATATAGAATCTACTAAAATAATTAAATAGAAAATAGACATAAATAGAAAATAAATAAATAGAAAAATATCACAGTTTAAGTATTGTTGCCTAAAAGTCACCACTGTTAAAGAAATGCACTGATTCAACACAATTTCAATCCCAATTTTTTTCAGCATTCTTTTTTTAATCAGTAATGAGAAAATTCCTGTCAAGATTAAAGAGTCAAAATACTCAAAAATATCTTTCAAGATTTTATGAAGAAAAACTTAAGGATACCTCAGACTTAATTAATATGTTTTAAATATGATGACAAAATCATGGACCACAAAATATGAGTAGAAAAATTTATTAAATTTATTTGACTTCATCAAAATAAAATAAGTGTGTGTCTAAAGTATTTTGAATAGAAAAGATCTACATAGAGTTATTATCTAGGAACAAATTATTTACCTTGATAAGGCTATACGTTGTGTAATATATAAGAAAATGCAACATTTTAACAATAAAATGCAACCAGAAATATTTTCTTTGTACACCACAACAGTCAAGATAGATCTAATTTTTCTATCAGGACTATTCTTTTCACGAAAAATTTTTCAGATACTTTGCTTGCTATGGAAACAAAGAGAGATAAGTAAGGGCTTTCTTCCAGAAAATGGCTGGAGAGTTGTTGGAGAGGTGGCGCAAGCAGTAGGGCATTTGCCTTGCATGATTAACCTAGGATCGTGGTTTGAACCCCATATGGTTCCCCAAGCCAGGAGTGATTTCTGAGCACGAGCTAGGAGTAGTCCGAGTGTCACTGGGTGTGGCCCCAAAATAAAACAAAACAAAAAGTGAGAGCCCAGAACATTTGTGAGCTAATCAGTGTATTTTGTAAATTGCAAATTCTAAACAATATGTAAAGACACTACTTATCAAGTGGGTTTGGCAATGTATGAAAATTGCAACATTTTTGTACTATATGTGTGACATAAATTTATACAGATTTACAACTATGAAACTATGAAGGTGTTTGACTATAAGAGTTTTCCATTTTTATAGCACATGATTTATAGCAGTGGTCCTCAAACTACGGCCCTTGGGCCACATATTGTATTTGTTCCCGTTTTGTTTCTTCACTTCAAAATAAGATGTATGCAGTGTGCATAGGAATTTGACCGTAATTTTTGTTTTTACTCTAGTCTGACCCTCCAATGGTCTGAGGGACAGGAACTGGGCCCCTGTTTAAAAAGTTTGAGGAACCCTGATTTATAGAAACAGAACATATTAAGCATTATAGATCAATGGCTAAAATTCTAGAAATTCATTAACATGCTACAATTAGATCCTTTACTTTTACAGGGTGTTAGCATTTAAGCATTCCAATGTGGGATTGGAGAGATAGCAGAACGGTAGGATGGCTGACCCAGAACCTACTGTGGTTTGATTTCTGGCATCCCATATGGTCCCCTGAGCCTGTCAGGGATAATTTCTGAGCACAGAGCCAGGAGTAATCCCTGAGCATTTCTTGGTGTGACTCCTCCAAAAAAAATAAATAATAAATAAACATTTCAATGTTATTTATTAAATATACTTTATATGGGCATAATCAAATATTAAGATTAATTTATAGATGCTCTATATAAAATGTAAGTTTAATTATAACATTAAAACACTTAGAATTATAAATGAGTCTCCATTATAATGACAAAAGTCAACAATCTAAATTATTTAAATCAAGTACTAGGTGTGTTCAATTAGGATCATCATGGAATTTTTAAGAAATTGAAATATGAAAAATCATATATCCTTTCATCAAAAGGCTAACGTTGGCATGTTTTCTCATTTTCTTTTTATATATAAAATTTTAGAATTTGGGGACACACCAGTAGTGCTGAAGGGTTACTTCCTTGCACTATGCTCAGAAATTGCTCCTCATGGTCTCAGGGCACCCTATGGATGCTGGAGATCGAACCCGGGTCTGTCCCAGGTTCTCCGCCTGTAAGGCAAACACCCTATCGCTATGCTATTACTCTGCCCCCATGTTTTCTCATTTTAATGATAGAGTTGCATAGGCGAATGCAGCAAGATTTGTTTTGTTTTGTTTTTTGGGCCACACCTGGTGTCACTTGGGCTTACTCCTGGCTTTGTGCTCAGAAATTGTTCCTGGCTTGGTGAACCATATGGGAAGCCAGAGACCGAATCAAGGTCCATCCTAGGTCAGCCACATGCAATGCAAATGCCCAACAGCTTGTGCCACCCCTCCAGCCCCAGTATTTTTAAGATTTAGGTTCCTAACTGGTTCTCTTTTATTTATATATTTGTTTATTTTTACAGATCAAAGTAATCATCACAGGTGTGGTAGAGACAAGTACAACACATGACATGAAGTTTCTGAAGTATATATCTACTTCTGGGTAATAAGTTAAAATTGAAGCAATAACAATGTCTAAGCTGTCTGTTCTCTTAATTTTTAACATTTCAATATGTCGAGAGCAATGTAGGAATAGTATGCATTCTCTGTCATGATTAAAATACCAGTTGGAAATAATTATTCAATCTGTCACATTACATTAAAATCCAATGCAGAAACCTCTTAGAGTTTTTTGTTTTCTCTTTAAAAATAATTATCTTAGACCTCATCCCATAATTCTTTATTGCTGTTTTATTATATTCATATATAAGCAATACAAAACAACCATTTAATTTTATGACTTCCACTATGACATATTCACTTAAAAGAATATTTTAAAGTGGTGTTTTCACAAATTATAGCTAGTGTCAAATTTTATTTGTCAATCCATAAACCCTATATAAATGAGATATTTAAAATTGATAGATGATGGAAACTTAAAATGATTACATAATGTATAAAGATCTAACTGTTGCTAAAAAGAATCATAAGATCGTTATGACAACATTAGCAAGTACATGAGATAAGCATAACCCATTTAATTGATGAAATTGCTAGATGTATTTGATTCTTTCTATAATAACAACTCCAATATAATATCCATTATTTCAAATAGGCTATTATTTCTGCAACACAATATGCTTATTTCAGATGCCTAAAATATAGCTTTGAAATTATAAATTTTCTTGTAGAAGTTTCTAAACTTGATGTTATCCCCTTTCTTTATTTGTGTTTCTGTTTCCTAGACCAATGCCTCAGATGACTGAAGAAATTTCTATATTTAATGTCATAAAATTTTGTTTTACTTACTATAGTAGAGTCAAGTCTAATATAAATACTTTTACTCGACTTTGACCAACCAGATTTCCCAGTATTATTTAGCTGAAGAGATTTTCTTTTCTCCTCACAGACTGGGACAGAATATTTTCCCACCCTTATCAAGTAAGGGTTTGTATTCAAGAATATAAAATATTGATTGAACTAAACAACAACAAAAAAGAATTCCATCAAAAATGGTGAAGATATGAAAATTTATATAAAAAATTCTCTGCATCAGTTATTAAAAAACTTGAAAATAAAAATAAAATATATCTCCCACCATTAAGACTGGTAGACATCAAAGAAAAAGAAACAAAAGAAAGAAAAAAGAAGAAAAAAATAGTGTTGGCAAGGATTCATATGCAAAGGAGTCCACTTAACTACTGGTGGGTATGTTGATTGCTCCATGCTTTTTGGTAAACTATACAGACATGTCTACGGATTAATCTTCCATGTGGCCCAACAATTTTATTTCTGGAAAGCTGCCTCAAAGGCCATAAACTATATTTAGAAAAGATATTTATACTTCTTTGTTTATTATAGCACTATTCATAGTAGCTCAAACCTAGAAACAATTCAAGTGTCCAAGAATATATGACTGGATAAAGAAAATATAATCAAATAAAAATAAAGCATAAGGGAAAATGAAATCATGCACTTTGCTGTTATGTGGATGAATCTGAAAAGTAGCATACTAAGTAAAGCTAGTCAAAAGGAGTGGGACTGAAACAGAATGTTCTCTCTCATATGCAGGATATAAGGAAATGTTGGAGAGAGTAATATGTGCTCGAAGGCAACAGAATTG
>PVKC010038912.1:0-12661 GCA_004027635.1 Crocidura indochinensis
TTGACCTGCAGACCCTGCCCATTTCCTGGGAGGGGTAGGGGAAAGGTACTTAAGGGCTCTGACCCAGAGGAGGAGAGCTTACTCTTCTTGGTCTCTGGTTTGTGACCAGTTGGATCTATGACAGTTTAAAAGTCTGAGGAGGAGTTTGGAAAGAGATTGAACAAGTAAGATTGATGGAGAGGAGATGGCTTAGGGACAAGGTATAAATCAGGACTGAATAGGGATCCAGCGTAAATGGCTTATAGGTCACACATGTGGTTAATAGGACAAGAATAAAGCTGATATCTCCTGGAATCTGTCTGTGGATAATTTCCTCGACGATACCTGGAACTGTAGACCCACTGGCTGAAGGGGGTTGGAAACAAGTAGTCCTGGCCAGAGGAGAAAGGCCTCCATCCACAAGCCAAGCCATTCTAAGGCTTTATTCATTTACTACAGTAAGTCTTCCAGGCCCAGAGCCTGTGGATATAGCTGACTCTGCTGAGACTTTTAAGTATGGTTGGCATCTTCAACATTCACTCTGATTTCTTCATCCTGGAAACTTTGATTCTCTATGGCATCCTTGCCTGAGTATCGCTTCCTCTGAGGTGAGTCTTCCCTGCCATGAGTCTGTATGGACATGACTTTATTGGACCTCTTAAGCACGGCAGATATATTGAGGCTTCACTCTGCTTTCTTCAGCATGGGAATATAGATTTCCTCTGGCATCCTTCCATGAGTAATCGCTTCTCCTAAGGTGAGTATTCCCTGTCAGGAGACTGTGGATAGAATTTTGATCTTCTCTGGCATCCTTCTCAGAGGGCTCACTTTTCCTAAGTTGAGTCTTCTTTGCCCTGAGACTGTGGATATATCTGACTCTACTGGGCCTCTTAAGCATGGCAAGCATCTTGAGGCTTCACTCTGCTTACTTTGGCCTGGAAAATTTGATCCTCTCTGACATTCATCACTAAGAGCTCGCTTCTCCTGAGTTGAATCTTCCTTGCCCAGAAATTGTGAATATACCTGACTCTGCCTAGACTATTAAGCATGATAGACATATTGAGACTTCATTCATCTTGCTCAGTCTAAAAACTTTCAACATCTCTGGCATCTTTCCCTGAGGGCTCCCTTCTCCTGAAGTGGGTAGGCCCTGACCAGAGACTGTGACTATAGTTTACTCTGCAGGGCCACTGAAGTGTGGCAGACATCTTGAGGCTTTGCTCTACTTGCTTTGGAATGATAACTTTAATCCTCTTTGGCATCCTTTTCTGAAGGCTCACTTCACCTGATGTGAGTCTTCCCTACCCAGATATTGTGGATATATATGACTGTGCTGGGACTCTTAAGCACTGTACACATGTTGAGGCTTCACTCTGCTTGCTTTGGCCTGGAAATTTGATCCTCATTGGCATCCTTCCCTGATGGCTTTCTTTTTCTAAGGTGAGTCTTACCTGCACTGAGACTGTGGATATATCTGACTCTGCTGGGCCTCTTAAACATGGCATATATCTTGAGGCTTCACTCTGCTTACTTTTACCTGGAAAATTTGATCCTCTTTGGCATTCATCACTGAGAGCTTGCTTCTCATGAGTTGAGTCTTCCGTGCCCAGAAATTTTGAATATACCTGACTCTGCTTGAACTCTTAAACATGGTAAACATCTTGAGGCTTTGCTCTGGTTGCTTTGGCCTTGAAACTTTGATCACATAAGGATGTGAGGACTTGTTTCTCCTGAGGCAATTCTCCCTGGCCCAAAGATTGTAGATATAGCTGGCTTTGCTGGGAATTTTGATTCTTTCTGGCATCCTTCCCTGAGGGCTCGCTTCCCTGAGGTGAGTCTTCTGTGCCCAGAGACTCTGGCTATATCTGATTCTGCATGGCCTCTTTAGCACGGCAGACATCAGACTTCGCTCTGCTTGCTTCCACCTGGGAACTTTGATCCCTTCTGGTACGCTTCCCTGGGTGCTCACTTCTCCTGAGTTGATTCTGCCCTGTGAATATAGCTGACTCTGCTGGGCCTCTTAAGCACGGCAGACATTTTCATGATTCTTTCTGCTTGCTTAGGCCTGAGACCTTTTATTCTTTCTGATTCCTTTCCTGCCGGCTCACTTCTTGAGGTGAGTCTTTTGTGCCCAGAGACTCTGGATATAGCTGGCTCTGCTGGGCCTCATGAGCATGGCAGATATCATGAGATTTCACTCTGCTTGTTTTGGCTTGAAAACTTTGATTTTCTCTGACATCATTCCCTGAAGGTTACCTTCTTTTCAGATGAGTCTTCCTGCCCAGAGACTGTGGATAAAGCTGACAATGATGGGCCTCAGCCAACATCTTGAGGCTTCACTACTCTTGCTTCCACCTTGGAACATCTTGAGGCTTCACTACTCTTGCTTCCACCTTGGAACTTTGATCTTCATTTGCTTCCTTCCCTGAGGACCCACTTGTCCTCAGTTAAATGTCTCTGGCCCAGAGACTGTGGATATAGCTCACTCTGTTGAGCCACCTAAGCATGATAGACATCTTGAGGCTTCAATCTGCTTTCTTCAGACTGTGAACTATAATCTTCTCTGCCATACTTCCATGATGGCTCACTTCTCCTGAGCTGATTCTTCCCTGCCCAGAGACTTTGGATATAGCTTACTCTGCTGCGTTTCTTAGGCAAGGCAGGCAACATGAGGCTTCACTCTGAGTGATTCAGCCTGGCAATTTTCATCCTCTCTGCCATCATTTCCTGAGGGCTAGCTTCTCCTGAGTTGAGACATACCTGTCCAGAGATTGTGGATATATCTGACTCTGCACAGCCTCTGAAGCATGGCAGACATCTTGAGGCTTTGTTCTGCTTGCTTTGACCTGGGAACTTTGATTCCCCCTGGTATCCTTTCGTGAGGACTTGCTTCACCTGAAGTGAGCCTTCCCTGCACAAAGGCTCTGGACTCTTAATCACGGCACACTTCTTGAGGCTTCAAGCTGCTTGCTTTAACCTGGGAATTTTAATCCTTTTCAGCATTCTGACCCAAGAGCTCGCTTCCCTGAGGTGCGTCTTCCCTGCACAGACACTCTTGACATAGCTGAATCTGTTGGGCCTCTTAAGCACAGCAGAAATTTTGAGGTTTTTCTATGCTTGCTTTGGCCTGAAAACTTTGATCCTCTCTGGTATCCTTCCCTGAAGGCTCACTTTTATTTTATGGTGAGTCTTCCTTGCCCAGAGCCTGTGGATATAGCTGACTCAGCTTGGACTCTTAAGTATAGCAGGCATCTTGAAGCTTCCCTCTGCTCACTTGGCCTGGGAACTTTGATCCTTGCTGGCATCTTTCCTTGAGGGCTTGCTTCTCCTAGGTGAGTCTTCTGTGATCAGAGTCTGTGGATATAGCTGATTATGCTGGGCCTGTTAAGGACTGAAGACATCTTGAAGTTTCACTCTGCTTGGTTCGGCCTGGGCACTTTGATCATCTTTGGCATCCTTTCCTGAGGTCTCATTTCTCCTGAGATGAGTCTTCCCTGACCAGAGACTGTGGGTATAGCTGACTCTGCTGGGGCTCTTAAGCACAGCAGTCACCTTGAGTCTTCACTCTGCTTGCTTGAGCCTGGGAATTTTTATCTCTATTGCATCATTCCCTGAGGGTTAACTTCTTCTAAATTAAGTCTTCCCTGCCCAGCAACTGTATATATATCTGATGTTGATGGGTCTCATAAGTATGGCAGACATCTGGAGGATTCAATTTTCTTGATTCTGCATGGAAATTATGATCCTCTCTGGCATCCTTCCCTGAGGGCTCAATTCTCCTGAGTTGGGTCTTCCCAGCCCAGAGGCTGTAGATATAGCTGACCCTGTTGGACCTCTTTTGCATGGCAGAAATCTTCCAGCTTCACTTTGCTTGATTTGGAATGTGAACTTCGATATTCTCTGGCATTCTTACATAAGGGCTTGCTTCTCCTAAGATGAGTCTTCCCTGCCCAGATACTGTGGATATAGCTGACTCTGCTGAGCCTTTTAAGCACGACAGGCATATTGAGGTTTTGCTCTGCTTTCTTCAGTTTGGGATTTTTATCCTCTCTGCTGTCTTTCCCTGAAGGCTCGCTTCTCCTGAGGTGAGTCTTTCTAGTCAAGAGTCTGTATATATACCTGACTCTACCAGGCCTCTATAGCAGGGCAGACATCTTCAGGCTTCTCTAAGCTGATTCTGCCTGGGAACATAGATCCTCTCTGCCTTCTTCCCTGAGGGCTCATTTCTCCTGAAATAAGTCTTCTGGGCTCAGAGACTGTGGATATAGCTGACCCTGCTGGGCCTCTTAAGTACGATATACATCTTCATGCTTTTCTCTGCTTCCTTTGGTCTGGGAATTTTGATCTTCTCTGGCACTCTTCCCTCAGGACTCGCTTCTACTGAGGTGAGTCTTCCCTTTCCGGATTTTGGACAGAGCTGACTCTGCTGGGCCTCTTATGCATGGCAGATATCTTGAGGCTTTGCTATGCTTACTTTGGTCTGGGAATATTGAGGCTTTGCTATGATTACTTTGGCCTGGAAATATTGTTCCTCTCTGACATTTTACCCTTAGAGCTCGCTTCTCCTGAGGTTAGTTATATATGCCCAGAGTCTCTGTATTCATCTGACTCTGCTGTTCCTCTTAAGCACAGCAAAAACTTGAGGCTTTGCTCTGCTTTCTTCAGCCTGTGGTTTTTTTTTCCTGTTTGGTATCCTCTCCTGAGGGCTTACTTCTCCTTAGGTGAGTCTTCCCTTCCCAAATATTGTGGATATACCTGACTCTGCTGGACCTATTAAGCAAGACAGACGTCTTGATGATTTGCTCTGCCTGCTTCAGCTTGGGAACTTTGATCCTCTCTGGCATCCTTCCCAGAGAGCTTGCTACTCTTGAGTTGAGTCTTCCCTGCTCAGAAACTCTGGACATTGCTTACTAAGCTCGGTCTCTTAAGCACTGAAGACATCTTGAGGTTTCGCTCTGCTTGTTTTGGCCTGGGGACTTTGAATCTCTCTGGCATTCTTCCTTGAAATATCGCTTCACCTGAGGTAAGTGTTCCTTGCCTAGTTTCTGTGGATTTAGCTTACTCTGCGGGGTTTCTTTAGCATGGCAGACATCATGAGGTTTTGCTCTGCTTGCTTCAGCCTGGGATCTTTGATCCTCTCTGGTTTCCTTACCTGAGGGCTTGCTTCTCCTGAGTTGAGTCTTCCCTGACCAGGAACTGTGGATATAGCTGACTCTGCTGGGCCTCTTAATCACGACATACAACTTTAGGGTTTGCTCTACTTGCTTTGGCCTGGGAATTTTGATCCTCTCAGCATCATACCCGAGGTCTTCTTCTCCTGAGCTGTTTTCTCTGCCCAGGGACTATGAATATAGCTGACCTTGCTGAACTTCTTAAGCACGGCAGACATTTTGAAGCTTTGCTCTGCTTGCTTCAGCATGGGAACTTTAGTCTTCTCTGGCATCCTTCCCTGAGGGCTGGCTTCTTTTGTGGTGAGTAGTCCCATCAATAGTGGGTTGAGCCAGAGTACTGCATGTGCTATGCTTCACTTCCTGGCCACGTACCTCACCTAGGTGGTGAATTCCAAGAAAACATGTCGAAAAATTAACAATATAAATGTGACAATAGCTAAACAATGCAGACCAACATCAGGCATAGAAAATAAAGATGGCAACTCTGATGACCCCAAAAAGGTGAACCATCTAATTAGTCTTTCGTATAAGTATTTTAGGGAAAAATTGGAGGATGTTTACCTAACTCAAAGAAAGTATAGATTGATTTTAACAGAACGCTAATAAAAATCCAGAGAATATGAAGATAGAAATACTCCAAAATAAAATAAAAGTTCAAATAACAGGTTTGAAAAACTCAGTAGAAAAATTGAACAACAGAATGGAGACTATTCAACAGTATAAGAGCAGTTGAGTATAGAATTAGTTAGCTGGAAGATGAGATGCATAAGAACACCATACAGCAGAAGACATTGGAATAAAGCCTTAAAGCAAATTATCAGGCAATGGAAAATTACTGAAAAATGTGAACAGATGAAAATAGAAGTCTTTGATAAGCTCAATAGAAAAAACTTAAGAATCATTGGAATCCCAGAGACACATAAAGAAAATCTCCAGGAAGAATCAATAGACCAGAACATCATTACAGAGAAACTACCAGAGCTAAAGAATACATGTGACTAAATCCTGCATGCCCGAAGAGTACCAGCTAAAAGAGACCCCAGGAAAAAACATCTCAAGACATATCCTAGTCACAATAATAAATACCACAGATAGAGACAGAATGCTGAAAGCAGCAAGATCAAAAAGGGGAATTACATTCAAGGGAGCATCCTTGACATTTACAGCAGACCTGTCACAAGAAACACTCTAGGCCAGAAGGCAATGGTGGGACATAGTGACAAAATTCCATGAACTAAATGTTTTAGCTAGAATACTGCACTCAGCAGTATAAGGAAGTATACATAGCTTCACAGATAAACAACAGTTCAGAAAATTTACAGACTCAAAACCAGCCTTAAAGGAAAAATTGAAAGGTCTACTTTAGGACATGACTTATCAACACACACAGTATTTTTCTACACAAAGATGGCACTATATTCCATGATAATTATCTCTCTCAATGCATCCACTAATTGCATCCATTTAGAGACACAGAGTAGCTAAGTGGGTCAAAAAACTGAAATCCAACCTTCTGCTATCTACAAGAAACACACCTGATTAGTCAGAACAAATATAGATTGAAAATAAAAGGCTGGAGGAAAAATCATCCAAGCAAACAACACCCTTAAAAAGCTGGAGTGATCATACTAATATCAAATAACACAAACTTTATACTCAGAAAAGTTGTAAGGGACAAAGATGAACATTTTTTACTGATCAAAGGATATGTACAGTAGGAATAAATCACTATCTTAAACATATATGCAGGCAATGAGGTACCAGAAACGTATTTAATACAATTAATGACAAATCTCAAAAAGGATATCAATAATAACAAAATAATTGTGGGAGACCTCAACATGACCCTTTCAGCACTTGTTAGGTCAACCAGATTGAAACCCAACAAGAATATATTAGATCTGAAAAAGAAATGGAAGAAAGAGTCCTAATATATATAGGACACTCAACCACAAGAAACCTGGATACACATTCTTCTCCAATGTACATGGGTCATTTTTCAGGATAGATCACATGATGGCACATAAAACACCTCCATAAACTTACGAGGATAGAATTTTTGCATGTTACCTTCAATGACCACAAGGCTCTGAAATTAAATGTGAACTGCAAAGGGACACAGAGAAAAACTTTCACACCTGAAATTAAGCAGTCTGCTACTGAACAACCGGTGGGTTGAGATGAAATCAAAGAGGAAATTAAAACTTTTCTGGAAACAAATGACAATGAAGACACAATCTATCAGAACCTAGGGGACACAGCAAAAGTGGTACTGGGAGGAAAATTTTTAGATTTGCTAACACACATCAGGAAGGAAGAAGGGGCATACCTGAATAGCTTAATGAAAAAGCTTATCGAATTAGAAAATGAACTACAAAAGTAACCAGAATTAGGGAGACAGAAGGAAATAACAAACTCAGAGCAGAAATCAATAAATTGGAAACCAAAAAAACAATCCTAAAGATCAATGAAAGCAGGAGGTGTTTTTTTTTTTTGAAAACATAAACAAGACTGATTGACCATTGGCAAATCCCACTAAGATGAGGGAGAGAAACTTGCTAACCCGTATCAGAAATGAAAAGGGGGAGATCACTACAGAAACTGCAGAGATTTAAAGGATATTCAGAGACTACTTTGAGAATCTCTGTCACTAAAAATGACAACCTCAAAAAAATGGATAAATTCTTGGACTCTTAAAACCTTCCAAGGTTGAATAAAGAGGACGTAACATATATAAACACATCTGTTTCTATTGAGGAAATTAAAACAGTTATCAAAATCTGTCCAAAAACAAAAGCCCTGGCCCGATGGATTTACGAATGAATTCTTTCAAATATTTCAAGAGGAACTACTACCGATCTGGGCCAGGCTCTTTCATGAAATTGAAAAAAAAAAAAAGGGACCACTTCCAAACAGCCTTTATATCACCTTGATACCAAAACCAGATAGAGTTGTTTCCAAAAAAGAAAATTGCCGAGCAATATTCCTGATGAACAAAGATGCAAAGATCCTTAACAAAATCTGGCAAATACAATTCAATGCCTTGTCAAGAAGATCATTCACTATGATCAAGTAGGTTTCATCCCAGGAATGCAAAGATGCTTTAACATTCATAAATCTATCAACATAATACACAACATAAACAAGAAAAACAAAACTAAATCTTCAGTTCAATTCCCCCCTTTTTCTCTTCTTCTTTTTCTTCTTCCTCTTTCTCTTCATCTTTCTATTTTTCCTCTTTTTCTTCTTCCTTCTCTTCTTCTTTCTCTTTTCTTCCAACTCCTGTTCTTCATACTCTTTATTTTTTTGTTTGTTTGTTTTTTGTGCCACACCCGGTGACGCTCAGGGGTTACTGCTGTCTATGTGCTCAGAAGTTTCTCCTGGCTTGGGGGAATATATGGGATGCTGGGGTATTGAACCGCAGTCAATCATAGGCTAGCACAGGCAAGGCAGACACCTTACATTTAGAGCCACCACGCCGGCCCCCTCATGTCATTTTCATTCTTTATGTGTGGTGTTGTTCTGCATTGTTTCCCCATTGCAACTCTTGTATAGCTGCTTTACTATGAGCTGTGGTGGAGTTTGAGGATTAGAAAATGTGTGCGGCAGTAGAGCAAAGAGGAGTGGCAGTGCTCTCTGGCTCCACCTTATTGGGTGGGTTAGCATACCCTGATTGAACCCTGTAGATTATGTTCAATGGTGTCTTCTTAACTGTATTGTGCAGAAACACCTGTCTATTTTTCTTTTTTTTCTTTTTTTTCTTTTTTTTTGGTTTTTGGGCCACACCCAGTGACGCTCAGGGGTTACTCCTGGCTATGCGCTCAGAAATCGCTCCTGGCAGGCACGGGGGACCATATGGGAACCGGGGGATCGAACCGTGGTCCATCCAAGGCCAGCGCAGTAAGGAAGGCACCTTACCTGCAGCGCCACCGCCCGGCCCCTATTTTTCTTAATTAAATTATATTAAGCACTCTTTCTCACCACATAAGGGTCTGGGCTCCAACCACAACTTATAAATAGAACACTATTGTCTGTCTATAAGTGGTCATGAGTTTGTATGCAGTGGACTTCTCTATATTTTCCTAATATATTGTAAACAATCCGTGCCTATATTGTATATAGCCTCTGTTATATATTATTCCTCCTCCCCTAGATTAGAACTCCTATCCTCCTATCCCCTCAATCTTGATCCAATATCTCTCCCTATTTAACCTTCTCCATCATCAGTTCTTAACTCCTTAAGAACAGAGACTGTCCACTTGAGAGTATAGCTTGTCTTTTTTACCCTCAAATGCACCAATAATATAATGTAGCATCATTTATTTTTGCATAGGCACACTAAAATGGGAAAATCTTTTGTATGAAAACAATTTGTTCTCTACTAGGAATAAAAACCAATAAATTTAATAATACAGGGGTGCCTTCCACCTGATCAAATATCAATTTTCCAACCCGAAACTCCAGATCCCAACCTTATAACTGACAAAGTTCCCTGTAGCATAACCAGAACGTTAACTCCCCCCAGGGGAGTCCCTAATGCCACTGTGATACCAACTTGCCCAGGGTAGGTTCATATGACACCCTATCAATAAGAAAACAATAATGAATTGATCTAATGACAGGTTGCCCTACCTCATGTTCTAACAGTGAGATATCAGAGGACACTCAGTCCTTTGATTTTTGCAAAAAGCAAGATCAGTAAATATAGAAGACTGACTACTACAATTGTAACTGAGTAGAACTTCTGGAAACTCTATCCTAGACTTTCTATATCTTTCATTCTATATAGAATATTCTATATAGAATTCTATATTCTTTTCTATTTCTTTTTTTTTGGTCACACCCGGCATTGCTCAGGGGTTACTCCTGACTATTCGCTCAGAAGTCACTCCTGGCAGGCACGGGGGACCATATGGGGAACCGAGGGATCAAACCATGGTCCGTCCTAGGTTAGCGCAGGCACCTTACCTCCAGCGCCACCGCCCGGCCCCATTCTTTTCTATTTCTATATCTCCCTACAAACTGAGAAAAATGCATGGTAGCAGGGGCAAAGCAGTCTCATGAGCATTGAGTAGAAATAAAAAAAATGATCAGACTTAAATACTAACTAAAGGTTAATGACAATAGAATCAAGAGACTCAAACCACAGGAAGCTATACACACAAGGGACCTATTTAACTAGCAGTCCAGAAGAATAAAGGTGGAGGTATGGGATGCATGCTGGGATCAGTGACTGAAGGAGGTAATTACTGGTGGTTGGAATTGCCATAATTCACTCTCCATATGTACCTTAAATATAACTGTGTAAGACTTGTAATTCACATTGGTCTCAATAAAAATTAAAGAAATAAAGAATATTCCAATTTTATTGTTTTATACAAATTATCTAAATTACCTATATTAAAAATTACTTCTAAAATATTTGATGATTCATTCTTTCCCTATGGATTTGAAAACGTTTATTATTGAATAAATTACTTATGTTAAAAAATTGAGTTTTCAAAATGGATCAAAGACCTCGAAATTAGACCTGAATCTATAAAGTTTATAGAGAATAAAATAGGTAGAACACTTGAAGACTTATATATCAGAAAGGTATTCGAGAATGGAGCACCAATGGCAAGAACCTTAGCTTCAAACATAAACAAATGGAATTACATCAAACTAAAAAGCTTCTGCATGGCAAAAGAAACGCTACTTAACACAAGAAGACAGTTAACTGACTGGGAAAAAATCTTTTCACTCAACATATCAGATAAAGGGCTTATATCCAGAATATACAAAACACTCAGAAAGCTAACCCCCCCAAAACCAAACAAAGCCATAAATAAATGGGAAGATGAAATGATTAGACACTTCTCTGAGGAAGACTGAAAGATGGCCAACAAACACATGAAAACATGCTCACCTTCACTCATCATAAGAGAAATCCAAATCAAAATAACAATGAGGTACCACCTTACACCAGTGAGAATGGCTCACTTCAAAAATAATGGGAACAACCTCTGTTGGAGGGGATGTGGTATGAAAGGCACTCTCATCCACTGCTGGTGGGAATGCCCCCTAGTCCAACACCTATGGAGAACAGTCTGGAGAATGCTCAAGGAACTCAGAATTGAGCTGCCATTTGACCCAGCAATTGCTCTTCTAGGTATCTACCCTCAAGTCGGAAGGACATTCATCCCAAAGTATGTGTGCACCCCACTATTTATCACAGCACTAAGTATAATAGCCAAGTCCTGGAACCAACCTCGATGTCCAACAACAGATGAGTGGATCATTAAAATGTGGTATCTATACACAATGGAATACTACATGGCAATCAGAAATGATACAATCATGGACTTTGCGGCAACGTGGATGGACCTAGAACATGTTATGCTAAAAGAAGTAAGTCAGAAGATGAAGGATAAATACAGAATGATAGCACTATTCTGAAGTAGCTAGAACATACACCTTAGTATAACAAATACCCAACAATTAATTAACAGGGTTTATCAGGGTAGAAACTCCAAATACTGTAACAGCCAACATACACCGGGGAGCAGTGCCCTAAACACATGAAAGAAGAGCAACACAAACTCTTGACTACACATTGTACCACAAAGAAACCAGCAACAGTAGAAACTGAAGCATAGAGAGAACAGGTATGTAACCAGCCTTCTACAAAGGCTCATAATAATCCCTTAGAGATCTTATACAGGATTACAGGTAAAGAATACCATGGGAAATCACTGACCTCAACGAAAGCATTCCATAACAATATGTTTTAATGCCTTAATCTTACTATATTTAAAATAACCTCTCAGCTTTTCTGTCCACAGGCGCTCTTGGATACAAAGTGCGGACAAACTAAGATGGCATCTCGGGCCTAGTCACACGAGATACCATACCCAATAGCTATATGAGAATGTCCCGAGAAAACTCTTTAACATACACTTTAGGTTATACCTCCTTTTAGGACTTGAAACACGTGATCAGTCAGAATATCGAGGCAGCAACTGTGACCTACAGACTCATTCTACAGGCCCTACTTATTGAACACATTCAAGCAAATTAGCATTCCCTTGACCTTTCCTCCTTTCTTCTCACTGCCTTTTTTTCCTTCTTTCTTCTTCTTCTCTTTTTTTAATGTATTTTCTCTTTTCTTCTTTCCTGCCCCTTCCATACACTTTCTCCTTTCCCCCCTTGGAAATCCAACTATCCCTTCCCTCCTCAATCCCATCCAGATTTCCCACCTTATTAAAACCCTTCACCCTCAGTTCTCAATCTATTAGGCATCAAGACTGACCTCCTACCCCAACGAACCAGTGCCCAGCACCCAACCAAAGGGACACCCAGTTAAACCCACACCTCGTCCCTGGGAAGAAAAGGCAACCAACTCCCCTCTGACTCAAGCTGCGCAGCTCTCCCTACCAACTCTACCTAATGTAGACTGTTACATGAAACCAGACTTATCTCCAAAAGTACCCCCAAAGCAAGAACTCTTCCCAAGACTTCCCTGCTGCAAA
>PVKC010038913.1:0-12661 GCA_004027635.1 Crocidura indochinensis
AGTGTCTACTTAAATGCCATTTCTTATACTTGGAGTATATACTTGCTCTATTTTTTCAGAGATTTGCTATTTTATAACAAAACCAATAAGGACTCTTTAATACCAGTTATCTGTAAATACCTTATAAATGAAACTAAAATTCACCACTGTATTTGTTTTGTCCCTTGTTTTGCATTTCCATGGCAATAGAGAAAGGAGAGTGGTTGTTTGCAAATATTTGTAAAAGCATAGATAATTTATTGACTCCCTTGTACTTCCTTGTTCAGAGCCCAGATGTGGTGCTCTCGAACACTTCCAGGTAAAGATGTGTTTTGTGAAAGAATAACCCAGCATCTGACGTTTCCATTAAAGGGACCCTCACAAATGTATTCTATTTAGTACATATCCTCTCACAACCATCCCATGTAGAATTTATGAGTAGCTTATTGTTAATATTATTGTCATATTTCAGCCAATTATTGTGTCTTTTTCCCAAGCCATTTAGCAATAGAAATATTGCTAAATATTAAATTAAATTAAATTAAAAAGATTTGGGGCCCGGGAGATAGCATGGAGGTAAGGTGTTTGCCTTTCATGCAAAAGGTCATCGGTTCGAATCCTGGTGCCCCATATGGTCCCCTGTGCCTGCCAGGAGCAATTTCTGAGCATGGAACCAGGAGTAACTCCTGAGCACTGTCGGGTGTGACCCAAAAACCAAAAAAAAAAAAAAAAAAGATTTGTTTAAAGAGTTAAATATGGGAGAAAGATCAGTGTCCTTTCTCTCTCAAGAACTATCAAGGAGGAGCCAGAGTGGTGGTGCAAGCAGTAGGGCATTTGCCTGTGTGCGCTAACCTAGGACAGACCACAGTTCAATCCCCTGGCATCCCATATGGTCCCCCAAGCCAGGAACGATTTCTGAGCGCATAACCAGGAGCAACTCCTGAGTGTCACTGGGTGTGCCCCCTCAATAAAGAATTATTAAGGGTAGAAAGACCTAGTGTTAAAGCCCCCAATACTTTTGTTCAACTGTACAATTGTTAAATAGAAAAGAACAAATTCTAATCTCCATGAAAATAGCTGTGATCCCATTTATGATTATTGCTATTATCATATTCTTATTTTTATTCTTTGTTCTAAAATAAATGGAGAGGGAGTTAAGTGGGTGTGGATGGATGGGGGAGATGGAGACTATATTTAAAAGGAACTAAGTAGACAGAATCTGACCATAGTTAAGGTTTTCTAGAAATGACACAGCAGTACACATTAGAGAAACAAAAAGGGGACCTGGAAGTCCAAAATTTACAGTCAAATTATAGGTTTGTCTATAGATAAGAAAAATTTGAAATGCCATGTATTACAAGTCAGCTGATGATAGATACTGAGTAAACAAAGAACTTTCTTTTTTTATTCTAAAAATTACTTTATTTAAACACCGTGATATGCAAGTTTGTTCACAATACAGTTCTTTTTATTTTACATTTGCAAAATTGTCATGATTGAGTTTCAGCCATTTAGTGCCCAACACCCTTCACTAGTGCACATTTTCCATGTTTTGACCTGAATCTCCCTTATAATTAATAATATGAAGTTTTTTTTCATGAGCCTTTTGATCATCTGTATTTCTTCTTTGAGAAAATGTCTGTTCATCTCTTCTTCCCATTTTTGAATGGGGTTAGATTTTTTTAACATTAATCTCTATAGTGCCTTCTATATCTTAGATATTAACCCTTTACAGATAGGTATTAAGTGAATAGTTTCTCCCATTCAGTGGGAGAATTCTACTTTTGTATCCTAGTCACCATTTCGATTGAGGTGCAGAAGTTTCTTAGTTTATTCCCATTTGTTTATCTTTGCTTCCATTTTTTTGGTCAGTGTTGTTTCATACTTCAAGATGCCTTTAGGTGGGGGCCCGGGAGATAGCATGGAGGTAAGGCATTTACCTTTCATGCAAAAGGTCATCGGTTCGAATCCCGGTGCCCCATATGGTCCCCCGTGCCTGCCAGGAGCAATTTCTGAGCATAGAGCCAGGAATAACCCCTGAGTGCTGCCGGGTGTGATACAAAAACCAAAAAAAAAAAAAGAAAATGCCTTTAGGTTAAATGTCATGGATGTTCTACCTATTTTTTTTCTCTTTGTACCATACGGTTTCTGAAATCAAAGTCTATCATCCATTTTGATCTGACTTCAGTCTTTCGGTCTGAATTCATTTGTTTACATATAGTTGACCAATTTTCCCAATACCACTTGTTGATGAAGCTTTCCTTGTTCCTCTTCATATTTCTTGCACTTTTATCAAAGATCAATTGACTATATACCAGAGGGTCAATTTCAAGGAATTCAAGTATAGTCCATTAATTTGAGTCCCCGTCTTTATTCCAATACCACGGTTTTTTTTTTATTGTCTTCTGTTTTATTTTAAGACAGTTTGAAGTTGGGGTAAATGATACCTCCAATCTTCTTTTTTCCCAAGAATTGCTTTAGCTAATCAGGCATGTTTATTGTTTCATATGAAATTCAGTAGTATTTTATTTATTTCCTTGAAAAAGTTCCATGATTATTTTTACAGAGATTTTATTAAATCTGTACAATGCTTTGAGAAGTATTGCTACTTTAATTCATGACTAATATGTGTTTCCACATTTTTCTGTCCTCTTTTGTTTCTTGAAGTAGTGTTTTGTGTTTTCTTTGTGTAAGTTTTCTGCCTTCTTTAGTTGATTCCAAGGTGCTTGATTTCTGATTCATAATTGTGAATGGGACTGTTATTTTATTTTATTTTATTTTATTGTTGGTTTTTGAGTCACACCCAGCAGCACTCAGGGGTTACTCCTGGCTCCATGCTCAGAAATTGCTCCTGGCAGGCACGGGGGACCATATGGGGCACCCGGATTCGAACCGATGACCTTTTGCATGAAAGGCAAACGCCTTGCCTCCATGCTATCTCCCGGGCCCCGGGAGTTATTTTAATATCACTTAAAAGAATAACTTTCTGTAGAAAACAGCTTACCTGATAGCAAACTGACCCATCTTATAGCAGGAATATAAGGGGGAAAAACTTGGAAAGGGACAGATGTTCTATAACAGTCATACCAGAAGGTTCCACATATAGTGAAGAAACTGCAACAGAAAAATAAATGATTTATAGGGAAATAATTTCCTGTTTAAAAAATTGGGAAAGTTGTTCCTAAAGAGAAGTGTTTATTGAGAAGAAAAAAGAATGTAAAGGAGAAAAGCAGAAGAAATTAAAAAGAGAATATAGCATTTATTTAAAAGAAAATGCTAGTGAAGAAATGCACTTAAAATTTGTTTGAGCACCTCTCATAAAATCTAAAAATGTTTGATTCAAAAGTTAACTATGATCTTAGACCACATACATTGCCTGTGTTTAAAAAATGAGAAAAATGAATTAACACAGAAGCAATTGAGTATCTGGGAAAATAACTCTAATTAAATAAGTGTTTGACTATAACTTCAGTTTTCTTAGAGGTTTCTGAAGCAAAGCACACAAATCATGGCTTTTTAAGAAGCACACAGTGATCTGTTTATATAACTAAATGTTGTGGTTCAAAGGCACTTAACATTAAGATCTGAGATCAATTCTACTTCAGAGTAATTGAGTGCAAAAGAATTGTTCTGATACTTAACACTTCTTGATTCCCACTTGCTGACTAGATCATGTTCACTATACAAATTACTTCTGGAAAACTGGGCAGGA
Source organism: Crocidura indochinensis (assembly GCA_004027635.1). Taxonomy (NCBI): domain Eukaryota; kingdom Metazoa; phylum Chordata; class Mammalia; order Eulipotyphla; family Soricidae; genus Crocidura; species Crocidura indochinensis. Next base: position 3,692 of record PVKC010038913.1, read on the forward strand.
AACTGATTTAAAAGTATCCTTGGTGGGGCTGAAGCCATAGCACAGCAGTAGGGCATTTGCCATGCATGCGGCCTACCTGGAATGGACTCAGGTTTGATCCCTGGCATCCCAGAAGGTCCACTGAGTCTGCCAGGAGTGATTTCTGAGAGCAGAGCCAGGAGTAACCCCTGAGCATAACTGGCTGTGGCAAAAAATAAAAATAAAAAATAAAACAAACAAACACACAAAAAGTATCCTTAGTACCACATGGAACCCAAAGAACCATAACATATGGGCTAGTCCTCTTGCATTAGAAATCTCAAAGTTATCTTCAGTCACTGACTTCTTTGGAAGGATCTTTTATTTTTTTTTTTTTGTTTGTGTTTAGGCCACACATGGTGGTACTCAGCTATTACTACCGAACTTCAGAATCGTTCCTGGCAGTCCTCAAGGAACCTGACCAAATGAGATACTGAAGATCAAACCCAGATTGACTGTGTGAAAGGCAAATGCTTGATCCAGTGTAACTATCTTTCTGTCTCCAAACAGATGATTTTTTTTCCTTTCTTTTGGGGTCACATCCTGCATTTCTAGGACTTACACCTAGCTAGCATTCGGGAATTACACTTGGCAGTGCATGAGGACACATACTAATGCAGAAATAGAACCAGAATCAGTTACATGCACAGAAGCCAGCTCCCTATCCATTGTACTATCATTCCAGTCCCACAGTCTTCTTAAGAGAAGTTTCTTAAAAATATTTTCAGTGTCATCCATTTAGAAAAGATAGAAAATATGTGAAAGAAATAGAAAAGAAATACGTTCAAATATACAAGCTTCTGTCATATCTTAAAGACAAAAATATGTGAGCCTTTACTAATGTTTAACATTATCTAACTCAGGAATAAACAGATATCAAATTTTTAACTGTTCCAAAGAATGTTCTTTTCTCCAGTAGTTGTTTACTTCCTGCAAAACTATAAACACTTAGCAAAAGTCTTTATAGTTGGAGGCAATTGTGTGGTGATCCTCCCTGGCATGAAGATTCACTAAATAAGATGTCTGTGACCAAACAGATCTGACTAACTACCCTTTTCACTACTCCCCAAGCAAACACCATGAACCATTCCATTCACTCCTGACAGACTATACTCTCCTGAACCTCTGTTCTGTACCACTTTAAATGTCTGCTAAATTGTTATTTGTTACAAAGCATGCATTTGCTATGACAGATGCCCCAGACTTCTTCTCCCTGCTGAGCTCATAGAATCACAGCTGTGTTGTACCACAAGTACAGTGTTGTCAAATCTTTTCTTTGTCTAATTATTATAGTTGGTTCCACCACAGAATTCAACTGCTTGAGGTTTCAGCACAATCAGTGCATATGACCATATAGATGCCTGCCTTTGCCAAGAGTCTAAACAGCCTCTACTTCTTTTTCTTCTTGGGGGAGGGGGCACACCCGGTGATGCTCATGGGTTACTCTTGGCTACATGCTCAGAAATTGCTCCTGGCTTGGGGGGATCATATGGGACGCCGGGGGATGGAACCACGGTCTGCCCTAGGTTAACACATGACACTGCTCCAGCCCCAGCCTCTACATCTTGCTCAACAGTATGTAATTAATAACATACCTCTAATAATTAGGAGTAGTTCCAGATAAAAAAAAATCTCTTAGTCAAAAGTCAGTTTGCTTTCATACTATATCACAGACTGAAAGTCCAATAATTTTTTCTGGTTTAAAACCTGCCTAAATGAGCTTGGTCTAGACTTAGTTGCCTCCACTAAATCCTGGTTTAGCTATTTTTCAAATTTCAATTCAAGACCATCTTTTCCTAAATTGAATAAAATGTCTGTATCAATGTTGCCCCTGAGCTTTACTTTTCCTTTATTCCTTCCAGAGTTCTTTGAAGAGCATAGAGTCAAGAATGTATCTGTGAATTAAACACTGCCCAATACTCTAGCAAAATTATGACAAGACTAACTAGGTGTATTCTCTTTCACCCCATGATATAAAAAAGTCTATTAGGAGAGTAAAAATACTCTTATTGATTGTCTGTTAGAACCCCTATTTTAGCAAAAAGAAAAATAGAAGCTCAGCAAGTGGTAGAGAAAGAGGACAAGCAGCACAAATGACAAGTAGCAGCCCTCTGTCTCCTAGTCATGGCTCTGCGACCACACTGTATCTCCTGCAGTCTCTGAGCACTAATCCAGGAATGTTCTTTGCTCAGCGTTCTATCCCCCCTCTTCTCTCTGTATTTCATTGCAGAATAGAAGTACTACCTGAAAGAAAAAAATCTTTGATGTGCAGTTTCTCTGCTGTGTTAAAATATAAAATGTTGGGAATAGTAAGAAAGGGACAACGTTGGGAAGATCATGTTTATAAAGCTGGGAACGTCCCAAGTTCTCACAATATCATGTACTTCAATGTCTAAATGGGCTAAAAATACAGTGCATAAAAAGGGTCTTCTCTTGGCCACTGTGTAACTAAGAACACAGCTGCATTGGCTGTTGCACAAGTCTCCAAGAGCAACCAAGTACTGGTCCAGCATCTCCAAGGACTGGTGGGATGAACAAGAATGGATTTTTTTCCCTCCACATTTGGAGAGATGCACCCTTCAACTTTCCCATGCCAAGAGAGGAGAAGCAGATTCAGAAGCTAAAGAAATTAAATTAGAAAGCACAAGGCAGGATAGATAGTACATTGGGCAAAGTGCTTTCCTTGCACACTGTCAACCCAGGCCCCACATATGGCCCCAGAACGCATAGTCAGAAATAAACTCTGAGCACTGCTTGAGCATTGCAGGGTGTGTCCCCAAAACATACTAAACAATACTAAACAAAAACAAAAAAACAAAAAAAAACAAAAAAAAAACACAAAAAAACAAAATAAAAGGACTCTATCACTATGTTCAGCAATCATTTATCAGTTTCAGGCAGTTACACTGAAATGGTGGGGAGAGGAAGGTGCTTTGTGCAATGTATACTTCAGTTTCAAAAATGTGACTTTATAGAGCTTGTGTTTAACTTGAGATCCACATCTATATTGTTTCAGGGAGTATGTGGTGCCTGTAGTTCCCACGTGCAAGCTTATGCTTCAGTATTTTGAGCTGTTTTTTGACCCATCTTTGAGAAAAACAAATTTTCAAAGGGGCCTAAGAAGACAACAAATACAAAATGCCAATTAGTTGAGTAATACTATCTATAATAGATAAAAAAAAAAACCTTTTAATTCTTCATCAGAACTAGACATAAAATGTAAATTTTAATTTGGTAACTAGTACTAATAAAATATTTCTCATTAGAAAGAGAGAAGGAGACCATTACATAAATATTTCACGTGCCTGTGACTTTCACATTTAAATGCTTTCTGTGTACCCACAGTCACAGGCACAGGTAGCATAGAGCTGCTTATAATTCTAGAGAACTTTCCAGATAAATTATTCAAAAAGTGCCTACTATGTGCCAGTTATCATTTAAGAAAAGCAGACAATAAAACCAAATAAGACTTATTTCTGCCATCAAAGAATTTATAAGGAAGGACAAGGCTAGATAACTTTTTTTTTTTATCTATATTACTTACCAAACTCAGGCATCCCTTCTAACCCCCATTCCTAAACTTCTCATGAGTTGCTTAATGGCCACTTTCATTACACTCACATACTCTATTACATTCCTTAAATAGTATCATTATTTTCAAACTCATCTAAACACATGGCCTTGAAATCTTGTCCTTGTGTTCAAATTCAGTTCCAGCATCCTATTGATTCCTGTTTTATAATCTGCAGATACAAATTTTGTGTGGAGTCTTGCTGTCTCATGTCTTTTGAATTGCATCAAGATGCTTACTTACCCATGTACTAGTAACTAATTCTCTACATCCTCTTGATTTGGGTCTTACTACCTTGCATACTATTATCTAAGAAATCTTCACAAAGTAATCCCTGGTGTGTCACTCACTTTTTCATTGTTGTTGTTGTTGTTGTTGTTGTTGTTGTTGTTGCTTGGGCCACACTCGGTAACGCTCAGAAGTTGATCCTGGCTATATGTGCAGAAATTGCTCCTGGCTTGGGGAGGACCATATGGGACTCCGGGGGATCAAACTCCTGTCTGTACTAGGTGAGTGAGTGCAAGGAAAATGCCGCACCGCTTACACCACTGCTCCAGCCCTGTGTCACTCACTTTTTAGAAATTCTTTCAACAACATTTAATTGCCTGAGCTCAGTATTTGCAATCCCCTATCCTCTATTGATATATCATTTCCTCTGACTCCCAGAAGATGCATTATTTTCTATCTGTGCCCATTGGTAATGCTTTTCCTCTACCTTCCTCTACCTTTCCTCTGCCTTCAGTCCATCTTCATAAATTGCTGCCCAGACTAATTCTTAGTGACTTTCCATGCTGATCAAATCATCTCTTAATTACAAGAGCATTGATAAATGTAGTTATTTGCCTATATAACATCATACTTTATCTTTTAATAGTGTTATGCTTATGTGTCTTCTATTATACATTTCATTTCTGATAGTCTATACAGTACATGACATGTGTTTGGTAGTTCATATACTTTCTTACAAAATAATAATTATTGTATAAAAAATAAATGTACAAAAATTAATCATATGTATCAGCATGTGATTTATAATTTAATAAGATTAGAAAGTAGGAAATAAGAGCAAAGAGAGTAAAACTGTTCCTAAGAATATCTGGCCGAGAAGCCAGAGAGTTAGCACAGCAGTGTTTGCCTTGCAAGCAGCTGATGCAGGACCTAAGCTGGTTGGTTCGAATCCCGACATCCCATATGGCCCCCATGCCTGCCAGGAGCTATTTCTGAGCAGATAGCCAGGAATAACCCCTGAGCACAGCCGGGTGTGGCCCAAAAACAAAAAACAAAAAACAAAAACAAAAAAAAAGGAATATCTGGTCGCATTGGATCTAAACTCTAAAATTTAGATAGCATTCTATAATACCATAGATAGTCTAGCCATACAAAATTTCCCAAAACTGTATATTAGTTAAATAACTAACAATAAATAAATAAATGATAAAAAAACTGTGATTTTAATAAATCATAAAAATACAAAATTATCCAAAATTATCCATAATACTTTTCCAGTTCATAAGAATGATTGTCATGTGCTTATGTGTCATATGCATGCCTAAAATCTTGCTATGACATCAGCACTTGATCCATCTGATGTGAACTTAAAGATTCTTATTTTTATTTTAAAAATATTATTTATTAGGGATTCTCCAAAGAGATAGCAAAGGGATAAGGTACTTTCTTATTTGTGACCAACCCTAGGAATTATAGGGTCCCTGAATACTACCTGGAGTAATTTCTGAGCACGGATCCAGGAATAGTCCTTAAATACAACCAGGTATGGCCCAATACACCCTGCAAATAAATTTTGTTTAAATAACCCATTAACTTAATGACAAAATCAGAAGAGTTTATGTAAATAACCCAGAAGTAGTTCTCAAGGCAGACACTCAACTTTTGTAAACTTGACTAATTGCCTGCCCAGATCTTCTACTAGGATCTATCAGAGGGATATTATAATATTTTGTGCTTCTACAGAATCAACTGAGTGATGGACATAGACCCTGCTTTCTTAGTACTTATAATTCCAGCTTGCCTATTGTTTGTGAAAACCTCTTGTTTCCTGAGGGAAAATTTACTTTACTCATGTAGTTTTAAAAGTAGGAAAAAAAATCTTTTTGTTTGTTTTTGTTTGGGGATCACATCCCTGCAGTGCTCAAGGCTAATTCCTTGCACTTCACTCAAGGATCACTCCAGGCAGAGCCAGGGAGACCACATAGGACCTAGGGAATCAAATCCAGTCTAGTGAGTGCAAGACAAGCACCCTACCTGCTTCACTTTAGTTCCTCTCCAGCCCTTAGCAGAAAGTCTTCAATGTAACTACACAAACCAGCCATTATTTCTTTACTGTTTTACTTATTTAATCACCACGTTTACAAAACTTCTCATACTGGGCTTTCAGTCATAGAATGTACATCAGCCTTCACCAGTGTGAGCTTCCCACCAACAATGCCCACCACTTCTCTGCCCAACACAACACACCTGGCATTCGGCTCTACTGTCTCTGGATATTATTGCCATACTGTCATTTATTTTTTATGTCCAGCAGATGATTGAGAGTATTCTATGTCCTATCCTTCTGGCTCAATTCACTCAACATAATACTCTTTATGTTCATCCACATATAGGAAAATTTTATGACTTCCTTTTCCTATGAGCTGTTTAGTATTCCATTGCATAAATGTACCACAGTTTCTTAGACACTCATCTGTTGGGCACCTGGGTTGAGCACCTGGTTGGTTTCCAGATTTGGGCTATTGTAAATACTGCTTCAATAAGCATAGGGGTGGGGCTGGAGTGATATAGCATAGCAGTAAGGCATTTGCCTTGCATATCACCAACACAGGATGGACCCCAGTTCGAATCCCAACATCCCTTAATGTTCCCAACCTGCCAAGAATGACTTCTAAGCCCAGAGCCAGAAGTAACCCCTGAGCGCCTCCAGTTGTGACCCAAAAACATAATAATAATTAATAATAATAATAAGCATAGGGGTGCAGGGAGCATTTTTGTACTGTGTTTTTGTGTTCCTAGGGTATATCCCTTGACGTGATATTGCTGGATCATATGGGAGCTCTGGAAAGACTGGGCTAGACAGCATTCCCACCAGCAGTGAATGAGTTTCTGTCTCCCCACATCCCCACCATCATTGGCTGTTCTTGTTCTTTGTGATGTGTGTCAGTCTCCGTGGCGTGAAATGTTACCTTAATGTTGTTCTCATTTGCATCTCCATGATGATTAGTGATGTGAAGCATTTTTTCTTGTGCCTTTTGACCACCTGTGTTTCTTCTTTGAGGACATGTCTGTTCATTTCTTCTCCACATTTTTTGAGGGGGTTAGATTTTTTTTTTCTTGTTAAGTGCTTTTAGCATCTTGTATATCTTGGATATTAGTCCCTTATCAGATGGGATCTGGGTGAATAGTTTCTCCCATTCCATAGGTGCCTTTGTATCCTATTCACTGTTTCCATTGAGTTGCAGAAGCTTTTCAATTTAATGCCATCTCATTAGTTTATTTCTGCTTCTACTTATTTAGACAGTGGGGTTTACTCCTTGAAGATGCCCTTTTTTCTATATATCTTGTAGTTTCAGTGTAAGATCTTCCAGCTTTTAGGTTAAAGGTTTTTCCTTTCCATTTTCCTCATATTTTGCTGCACCTATATAAAAATATAAAAAAATAAACTTCCAAACACAAATTTTTTTTAAAAATTTATTGCACTTTTTATCTCTTATCTTTTAAATAGGGGCTCCCACTTTTTTCATAAAACCATGTGACATGTATTACTTTATTTTACTACAGATTCCTGCATTTTTCTATAAAACTAAGAAGAAATAAATAAAGAAAGGCTGAGGCCAGGAGTCAAGTAGTTTCAGATGCAGCACTATGTTGAATGGAACTGGTGAGATGAGGCAGCCTTGTCTTGTACCATATTTTAGATGAAAGGCTTTTCTTTTTTCCCCATTGAGAATAATATTTACCTTTGGCTTGAAGTAAATGGCCTTGAGTATATTGAGAAATGTTCTCTCCTTATCATCTTGTTGAGAATTTTTTTTTATCATGAATGGATTTTGGACCCTATCAAATGCTTTTTCTGCATCTATTGATATGATCATATGTTTTTTTATTTTTCCTTTTCTTTTTTTTTTTTTTGGTTTTTGGGCCATATCCACTGTGCTCAGGGGTTACTCCTGGCTGTCTGTTCAGAAATAGCTCCTGGCAGGCACAGGGGACCATATGGGACACCGGGATTTGAGCCAACCACCTTTGGTCCTGGGTCGGCTGCTTGCAAGGCAAACACCTCTGTGCTATCTCTCTGGGTCCTATTTTTTCTTTTCTTAATATAATATATTACATTGATTAGTTTGTGTATGTTAAAACACCCTTGCATCTCTAGGATGAATCTGACTTGACCATGGTGTATGTTCTTCTTAGTGAGATTGTTTGCTAGGATTTTGTTGAGGATCTTTGCATCTGTGTACATCAATTATATTGGCCTGTCATTCTCTCTCTTTTGTGGTGTATGTGTGCGTGTGTGTGTGTGTGTGTGTACGTATGTGTGTGTGTGTGTGTGTGTGTGTGTGTGTGTGTGTGTGTAATTTCTGTCTGCTTTTGGTATAAGGGTGGTATTAACTTCGCAAAAATATATGGGAGTATTTCTGCTTCTTAAATTTCCCAGAAGAGCATGAAAAGAAGTCAGTAGGTTCCCTTGAAATGTTTGAAACAATGTTAGTGAATCTATCTAGGCCTGGGCTTTGGTTGTTGGGAAGACTTTTGATTTCTATTCTGATTTGCTCAATAGTGTTAGGTTTGTTCAGATATTCCAGATCATCTTGGTTTAACCTTGAGAGGTTATAGGAGTCTAAGAATTTATCCATTTTTTCCAGGGTCTCATGTTTTTGGCATAGAGTTTCTCAAAGTAATCTCTGATTACCCATTGAATTTCTGTAGTTTCTGTAGTCATCTCCCCTTTTCACTTCTTTTTTTTTTCCTCTTTTTTTTTTATTTAAACATTTTTTTTAAGTTTTTGAGTCACACCTGGCAGTGCTCAGGGGTTACTCCTGGCTCCATGCTCAGAAATTGCTCCTGGCAGGCACGGGGAACCATATGGGGCACCGGGATTCGAACCGATGACCTTTAGCATGAAAGGCAAACGCCTTACCTCCATGCTATCTCCTGGGCCCCTATTTAAACATTTTGATTACAGAATGTGATTAGGTTTCGGTCATGTAAAGAACACCCCCTTCACCAGTGCAACATTCCCACCACCAATGTCCCGAGTCTCCCTCCCTCCCACCCACCCCCCCATCTGTACACTAGACAGGCTTTCCAGTTCCCTCATTCATTCACAGGCTTATGGTAGTTCTCTGTGTAGTTATTTCTATATCTGC
>PVKC010038914.1:0-12665 GCA_004027635.1 Crocidura indochinensis
AGCAGTGCTATCAGGACTGTGGAGAGAAAGGAACTCTTATTCACTGCTGGTGGGAATGCTGTCTAGTCCAACCTTTAGGGAAAGCAGTATGGAGATACCTCCAAAAGTTGGAAATTGAGCTCCCGTATGATCCAGCTATACCACTCCTGGGAATATACCCTAGGAACACAAAATCAACTCTTTAGATATCATATTGTCTAGCATTTTTTAAAATGTGACTTTATTTGAACCTCATTATGGAATGTTTCTTTTTTATTATGCACTATTATTAACACTACTTATACACATCTAAAAATATTGTTTACCCAGACTTCTTCTACTTGTATTTTTGTTTTCATTCAGCCTTCCATTTGGGATCACTATTCCTTGCCCCCAGATATCAAATGGAAAAGTTTAACAATTCATGAACATATTCAGTTTTGTTTGGTTTAAACAAAACCTTCATTTTTCCTCAGGGGTAATGCATTATTTGATAACCATTTAGAGACTGAAGAGGTAAGAGCACAAGTGAAAAATTACCGGGGCCCGGGAAATAGCATGGAGGTAAGGCGTTTGCCTTTCATGCAAAAGGTCATCGGTTCGAATCCCGGTGCCCCATATGGTCCCCCGTGCCTGCCAGGAGCAATTTCTGAGCATGGAGCCAGGAGTAACCCCTGAGCGCTGCCGGGTGTGACCCAAAAACCAAAAAAAAAAAAAAAAAAAAAAAGAAAAATTACCACAATTCCCCATTGTGTACAGTGTATATCTGTACAGTGCTGAATCTTAATTCACAGCATTCCAATATGAATAAAAATATCTCTTTTATCTGTCACCATTCTCTTTTATATTATCTATAATCCAAGATATCTAACTATCTACCTGTAATATCTATAAGCCAAGAAATGACAAAAACCATGATTTTTGGCTTCAGTGCCAAAATTTAGAAATGCTTTTTATTTTAAGCTCAAATTCTTTCTACATGATGGGAAAAGCACTAGCATAAGGTTGAGGATAAGTGAGAAAAAACTCTTGAATTAAGGGAGATGAAAAAGAAGAACCAGTATGCATGAATCCATTTCAAGTTCAAAGTAAAGATGCATGTTGATTTCATGGAGTTTCATTCTTTATAAATCATTTGGTCAAGGGATTGGAGTGATAGTATAGCAGGTAGGGCATTTGTCTTGCACACAGCCGAGCCAGGTTCAATGACCAGAGTTCCATCTGGTCGCCTGAGCCCTGCCAGGAGTAATGTCTAAATGCAGAGCTAGAAAAACCTCTGGGCATTGCTGGATGCAAAATAAATGATTTGGCCTTGGAGACAGTAAGATAGTACAGGAGTGGAGGCACTTGTTTTGCATGTGGCCTATCCAGGTTCAAGCCAGGCACTGCCCAATCTCCACCTTTGCTTCCATAAAAGAAAATAAAATGAGTCTAGAATAACAGAAGGATATCTTCTGGAATATCTCAACTCCCTCAGGAATGTGTGTGTTCGGACCAATTTGAAAACACTAATCTACTGTGTAATTTATGAGGCCTACAAAAGATTTCCAATAGTTTCTTGTGAAATATACATGTTTATGTAGATGTCGAATTTCATAAGAGCTGCTTATGGAATTTTATTTGCTTTATTTTGGGGATGTACCTGGTAATGTTCAGAGGTTACTCTGCTCAGGGGACCAGATGGGATGATGGAGATCAAATTCAGGTCGACCTCCTGCAAGGCAAATGTCCTATTCTCTGTACTCACTCTGGCCCCTTCTCATGGATCTTAAGGGTATGATCCACTTAGAATTGGCTCTAAGATCAGTGGGATTAAAAAAGGTAAATAATTAGTTCATAGTCAACAAAATAAGCCACAAAACCATGTTGGTCTAAAACAAATTACTACAGTATTTATTCTACACAAATTCAAAAAAGCTCAGCGCACTGAACTTGCATATCTGAAGCTCTGGGTTTAATTTCTGGCACATAAAAGTTCAAATGTATCAGAAGAGTTAACACAGAAATTCAGTTAAAGTAGAAATTCAGAACTATAATTCTCTCTAATACATTGAATACCCAGTCTCTCTCAACTAATGTAATCAACACAAAAAGCTGGCTCTAAATAATGCCAGAATGTGTAGGCGTACCAGGAGATGAAATTTCTATAATTAAAGCTCAGAGAACTATTGTTATTTCATTTTAAAGCCTCTATGAGTCAGGGAGTAAAATAAATAAAGCAGATGACTTAAGAGCCGAGGTACTTACAAGAATCACCAAGCAAATTGGGTCCAGTTCACATGTCCAAACCCATAATAAACTGAAAACTCCCCAGAGTTTTCATTCTGGGAAGGACCACTGTTTGGGGGGATTATTTCTAAGGAATCTGCTTAGTAAGATATCTTGGAAAGAATTCCTTCACATTTAACCAGCATTCCAGCTTTTTCAAAACCACAATAGATAGTTTTGATAGAAGCCCTATTACCTTAAATATAGAGCAAGGTCCAGGGCCTTTGTTTTAGCAATAAATTCATAGTATAATTTTGTTTAGGATAATTACATGCCAGTATTAAGAATTATCTGTTTCTTGGTTAAACCAAGACGATTAAAACAAGTCAACAGAGGTACTCTCCCAGCAGTTAAATAGGACTAAAGAACTGAAGCTTATAATAGAAAGTGAAATAAAAAAAATAGTAAGAAACTTGATGAAGTTGACCATTTTAATTGCTAGACTACATAAAAGAGGAAAGGTTAGAATGAGGGAGGTTATGTAGACTAAACTGAAAAGATATTTAGGAATTAAGGCAGGTTAAGGAGACAGCACAATAGCCAGGGTGCTCGCCTTGCCCAGGGCCAATCTGGTTTCTATCCTCTGGGTCCCATGTGGTCCCTTGATTTTTTTTTCACCTGGAGTGTTCCCAGAGTGTAGAGCCAGGAGTAAGCCCTGGATGGTGTCCCCCCAAAATCACAAACAAATAAGAATGAAGTCAACTTTTAGATTTCCACTGTATTTTCTGGCGCATAAGATCTCTTTCAAACCATGTCTTCTGTTTTTTGAGTTTTGTGTAATTTCTGATTACCATAGAAATATAGTCAGATGAGGCTGTAGCAGTGGCGCAGCAGTAGGGTGTTTGCCTTGCACGCGGCTGACCTAGGATGGACCTCGATTTGATCCCCCAGCATCCCATATGATCCCCAAGCCAGGAGTGATTTCTGAGAGCAGAGCACATCCTGAGCATCACTGGGTGTGGCCCCAAAACAAAACAAAACAAAAGAAAGAAAGAAATTTAATCACAGAATATAGACCATCTTTAGATTGACTTGTCCCTGATTCAGTGTTTAATTTTATGATCATTCCTGGCCACAGTTTACCAGGTCAGAAAAACTTGAAACACTTGTTAAACCATTTAGAATATTCATATTGTCAAGCTTGAAGCCCCTGAAAAATCTGTGGGTCAGTCTCCCACCCGAACCTCTTATCGTGATATTTGTTAGAGGTTAGAAAGTGTGAAGATGGTATCCTTGGCATCTGTACTTATATTACAACAAACTGAGGTGTATCTGGACCTTGTGTCAGAAAAAAACTAGTATCTACAAATTGCTATGGCAAATAAGATATATCCCACTGAAGTGATTACAGCAGAGATTAAGGAATTAAAAATATTTTCCCCTATTTTGTGAAGGCAAAAGCTCAAAACAGTCTTTCTTTAAAATAGTTAATCATGCCTTAGTAGCTCAGTTTGCTATAATGAAAAACCATAGATTGGTTGACTCCCACTAAGACCATCTTGCCAGACCCTAAAAGAGCTTTTATTGTTGTTTTTGGCCACACCTGACAGTGCTCAAGCATACTCTTTGTAGTTTACTTAAGGATCACTCTGAATGATATCATCATATGCACTCAAGTGGCTCAAACCAGGATAGGTCATTTATATGGCAAACACTTTGATCCCTGTACAATTGCCAGGACTCCTAGAACATAGTTTTTAAGCAATCAATTGGATCTCTCTTTTAATAGTTTGATAGCTAATCAATTTGGTATGGATATTCCATGGAATAGGCTTGCCCTCTTTCATTCCTCTTCTCTCACACGGCATCATCACAGCAAGGTCCACTTTCTCCAAGGATTACATGGGTCAAGGAGAAGCATATTAAAAATTATGGTGAAAACAGAAGATGATTTTGAGGCCACACTGCCATTGTTCTCTGAGTGGTGACCCTGTTCTCCATAGAGAAGTCATTTAGTTCAGTTAAAGGTAGTGGCACTCATTCTTAGTAGTGTGTGAACGTAAGTCTCTTTCTATACTATTGGAGTAGCCCCAGGAAAAAGGGAGCCTAATGAAAAAACTGGCTCCAATAACTCTGATCTCTTTGTTTCCCAGTCTCATTGATTGCACCTGATTTCCTCCATAACATTAAACAACTGTTGTATGATTTTTCTGTTAGTAGCACACATTATTTTCCGAATTAAAAAAAGAACAACAACCAGAAACAAAAAAGGTTATGCTTTTCATCTAAGCCACTGTAAACAAGCTCAGTAATTACCATAACTCAAATCGCTGCTGAAACTCTCCATATTTTAATGTGCACGCTGTCAGTCTTTGCTACTAAATCTTTGCACACATCCTGGAAAGTTAATCCTGCATTAAGAAACAGAAAAAAACTGATTAAAATAAAGTTGGGCCAAGTTCATGGTTTTTATATTCATAAGAGTCAAAATTCTATGAGGAAATGTGCAATTCAAATTGAATTATCTTGCAGAGTAATAATGAAAAAGTGGGGGAGGGTTGAAACAATGATAAAATATGGCAATTCGTGCAGGGAATGAGACTTGCTGTGGTTTTGGTTGATTATAGTTCAATATTCTGCCCCTCCGAAACAACCTTTACTTACCAGGCAGCACAAACTCAATTTTCTGCAGCCTAAAGTGGATATTATCTAGTTTTCATGCAGCAACATTTCCTCGAATTTCATACTTTTACCAAGAGGTTTTTCACTGAATATGATTGGTTCTTATAAGTATTTTAATCACTGTCTTTCCTGATTGCCTTTCAGACAAAAAGCGGTTGTAAATTTTCAGAGGAGCGTTCAGGAAGATGATAGGCCATGCACCTATAGACCTGTGCTCAGTATAACTGAATGTTGAGAAAAGAGTGCTGCAAATCACTTTTTATTTTAATTCATTGAACTAATTGTACCATGTTCAAAACATCTTTTTCTTTTCTCCTGGCAGAATATCTGTACAGTGTTCTCTGTCCTGGGAGTTGACCTGTGTGACCTCACCCAGGAGATGTCTTTTACTGAAGTTTAGAGGTCAGAGAGAGCAGGGGAGGATAAGTTGAGGGTCCCCACTTTCTGGCTGCATCCCTCCACTAAAGACCATTGTGCTTGTCAAGGTGTTCTTTCCTCTGCACTCTGAAAATTACTTTCTGCTCCTTCTCCCTGACAGGGTAGGAAAAAATAATAATTGCTAGAAGCTTTAGAGTTCTAAATGGTCTTCTTTGACTTTGCCACACACACAAACATTTACACACACACACACACACACACACAATTTGGTGAGGGACACATTCAGCTGTGCTTAGGGTTTACTTTTCACTCTGCACTCGGATCATCCTGGTAGTCCTCCAGGGATCATATGGAGTAGTGAAAATTGAACCCAGATCAGCAGTGCCTTTCCCACTATGCTGTCTTTCTGGCTTCTGTTTTCCTATATTTTTGTCCATACCCTTCTACATAATTCCTTTAGTAATATTTCTCAGATTATACTAATTTGACTATTAATTCTGATTATTCTTGCAATCCTTATTGAGACTAAATCAGGTATATCTAGTCTTACCATTTCTCTAAATATATCTACATTCTTTTCATATTACAGGCCCACCATCATCTCTCTTTTTTGGGGGGGGGGGTTACACCCGGCAGCGCTCAGGGCTTACTCTAAGCTCTAAGCTCTGAAATCGCCCTTGGCGGGCACGGGGGACCATATGGGATGCCAGGATTCGAACCACCGTCCTTCTGCATGGAAAACAAACGCCTTACCTCCATGCTATCTCGCCGGTACCCCACCATCATCTCTTAACTGCACTTATTGTTATCTCTTAACTGCACTTATTGTTATTGACTTACCTTGAGATACAGGGTTAAAAGAAGTTGATAGTTCAGTTTCATGGAATATTCAGAAAAGAGAAAAACCGGGGGCCGGGCGGTGGCGCTGGAGGTAAGGTGCCTGCCTTGCCTTGTGCTAACCTAGGTCCCCCGTGCCTGCCAGGAGCGACTTCTGAGCGAATAGCCAGGAGTAACCCCTGAGCGTCACCGGGTGTGGCGCAAAAACCAAAAAAAGAAAAGTAAAACCATCAAAACCTACCCCTTCACCACTGTTCAATTTTCACCACCAATTGCTTCTATTTTTTTTGTTTGTTTTTAGGTCACACCTGGCTGTGCTCAGTGGCTTTGTGCTCAGGGGTCATTTCTGGTGGTGCTCAGGGAACCATATATATGCCACCCGGGTTGGCTGTGTGAAAGGCAAGCATCCTATGTGTTAGGGTCTAATCAAAGGATGAGATCATATAATTGGAGTAAAGCAAAACAAAACTTTATTCTGCCAGCTACAAGTACCGTACTGACCAAAGGTCACAGATTATTTAGGGAGGGGATATAGAGAGGTTCCAGCTTCTGATGATCTTTAAAATGGTTGGTTGTTTCCTAGGGTACTTTCCTACTGCTCCCTCGTGAACTTTTCATATAGGCTACCTGGTATGGCCAGGCAATTTGGGATGTGCTAATGAAAACTAAGAGAAAGAATTTAGAGAAAAAACTGAGAAAAACTGGAGAAAGAGAAGTCCAATATGTGGCTTACAACATGTGGTCCTTACAAAATTCCATCTCTCCTTGTTCAGAACCAAGGCTCCTGGCTCTGTGCTTGGGTGTCATTTCTAAAGATGCTCAGAAAACCATATTGAACCCAGGTTGGCTGAGTGCAAGGCAAGCGCCCTACCCATTGTGCTATCACTCTGGCCCCCACGTCTAATCTTGATGACTCAAAATTTCAGATATTTACCCTCATAATGTGAAGAACAAACTCTGCTATAATTACTCGTTGCTATTTAGCTTCTATATATATAAACCTGCTTCACTATTGATAACTTACCATAGGTTAGCTTTGACTATTATTTTGCTTTGCTTCAGACGTAAGGACAGCCATGATAGGCTTAAGCTGCAGAGGATAGGGGCTAGGCCCAGAGAGACAGCCAGTTCCAGGAACTTCATGGGCACACACCAAGACAGTTAGATAAACTAAGAATGCAAGATATCTAGCAACATCCAGGGATCTGCGGACAATAAGTCTTATTTAACTGCACCAGAAGGTCAGCGGGCACCTGAGCTGCTCCTCCACAACTTCAGCCAACCAGTTTAAATCTGGCTGGTGCAACATGTATAAAGAACCTATAGTTTTACCCCTATCTGGAAGCCCCAGCAACCCTATAAAAATGACTTGTGAACTTTACTTAAAGGTCTTCATCTGTTAGAGGTACAGCCCCAAAATTCTGGAATAAACTCTTTTATTTTTGCATTACTGGACCATCTCCTCAGGGTCTTTG
This sequence comes from Crocidura indochinensis, assembly GCA_004027635.1. Lineage (NCBI taxonomy): Eukaryota > Metazoa > Chordata > Mammalia > Eulipotyphla > Soricidae > Crocidura > Crocidura indochinensis. The sequence continues at coordinate 7,560 of PVKC010038914.1, forward strand.
TGGATCTTGAGTCTAGAGCTAACAACAGAATCCAAGTTCTCTTCCATAGCCCAAATCCCCAAAGGTTCAGGATTTTAATAAACTTTCTCACCTTGCCCATCTTATCTCTTAGGTTTTATAACATAGCCACTTCTCTGTCTGTCATTGCATCTTTATCCTTGACTGTCTTAAACTATTCTGTTCTCTACTTGGCTGTCATTCTGAAGACTGAAACCTGTACCCAACTAACTAAAGGTTAGTTTCCTATTGCTAGCTATACCCAATTACTACTAAATTAGTAGCTTAAACTAATAGGAAATAGATTTACTTATTATTCTGGAAGCTTCAGGAAGTTCTAGAGGAAAACTTGCTAGATTGTTTTCCTCTGTTTCTAGAACTCAATTGCTTGGTTCATGGTCCCTCCCTCACACTGATAGTGGAGTCAAAGAGTATCTTCTTGGGGCCCGTGAGATAGCATGGAGGTAAGGCATTTGCCTTTCATGCGAAAGGTCATCGGTTCGAATCCCGGTGCCCCAAATGGTCCCCTGTGCCTGCCAGGAGCAATTTCTGAGCATGGAGCCAGGAGTAACCCCTGAGCACTGCCGGGTGTGACCCCAAAACAAAACAAAACAAAACAGAAAAAAAAGAGTATCTTCTTTCTGGCTTTGGATTCTTTAAAGGCCTTCTCTCTGTAGTTAAGTGTCCTTTAGCTTCCTTCTTACTTGTGACTATGTTTAGGATATACCAGATAAAATATAAAAATAAAATATATCATTGCTCCAGCTTGAGATCCTTAATCATTGCAGCTAAAGCCCGTTGTCTAATATAAACAACAATAGCAGCTAAATTCCTTTTCTAGAATTCATTTTCTAAATTTCTTTTCCTAGGATTAGGAGCTATTGCTGTTGTCTCTTAGAGTCTGTGTGGGGAGTGGAGAAGGGAAGAGTAAGGAGAGTTCTGCCTTAAATTTTTATTGGGAGAAGCAAACAAGTGACAGGAAGCATACATTTTCAATTCAAGGTTTCAGTTTGAGACAAGAGATGTGATCCCTGAACAACACTGGATGTGGTCCAAAAAACAAGACCTAGTGATATAGCCTAGAAACACAAAAATACAATTCAAAAATCCCTCACGTCTATATTCATTGCAGCACTATTTACAATAGCCAGACTTTAGAAACAACAAAGATGCCCTTCAACAGAGGAATGGCTAAAGAAACTGTGGAATTATACACAATGGAATATTATGCAGCCGTCAGGAGAGATGAAGTCATGAAGTCATGAAATTTTCCTGTTTGTGGATGGAAACTATTATGCTGAGTGAAATAAGTCAGAGGGAGAAAGAGACACACCGAATAGTCTCACTCATCTATGGGGTTTAAGAAAAATTAAAGACTTTATTGTAATAAGGCTTAGAGACAATAGAGTTAAGGGCTGGAAGGACCGGCTCACAATGTGAAGCTCACCACAAAGAGTGGTGAGTGCAGTTAGGAAATAACTACACTAACAACTATCATGACTATCTTAATGTATAAGAGAAGTAAAATGCCTGACTCGAATACAGGCAGGGATTGGAAAGGAGGGAGGGAGGCATTGGTGGTGGGACTGTTGCACTGGTGAAGGTGGCTGTTCTGTTTATGACTGAAACCCAACCACAAACATGCTTGTAATCATGGCGCTTAAGTATTTTATATATAAAAAAAAATCTATGTAAAAACTCAAAAACATAGAATAACTAAAATAATCTTGAAGAATAAAAAGAAAAGCTGCACACAAGCCTCAAGTCAGCTAAATATTCATGAGAGAAGAACACATTTAAGGGGTTTAAAGATTTTTTTTACAGAATCAGGCCAGTGGAAATGGTTTAAAATTGGCATGGCTCACAGATAACAAAGAAAGCTTCTACAGCTGTTCTGGAGTCTTGAGAAGGAAAGAACTAAGGTATACCTAAACTGTTTTTTTTAATCACAAAAGACTGGGATCTTAGGACAAAAGATTGGGGTGGATTGGGGCTGGGAAAGTGACTTTTTGCTGGAGTGGGAACATACCTTGCATGTGTTAAGCACTGGGTTCAATCCCCAGAATTTAAAAAACAAACCTTGAGGAACATAGGTCTCAAGTTAAAAACCTCACTATTGTTAGCATCTTATTATTCTTTTTTTTTTTGTGGGGGGGGGCCCACCCAGTGACGCTCAGGGGTTACTCCTGGCTATGCGCTCAGAAGTCGCTCCTGGCTTGGGGGACCATATGGGAAGCTGGAGAATGGAACCATGGTCCATCCTAGGCTAGCGCTTGCAAGGCAGACACCTTACCTCTAGCTCCACCACGCCGGCCCCATTTTATTATTCTTTTTTTTTTTGGTGGGGAGGAGGTGCTCAAGGGTTACTCCTGGCTATCTGCTCAGAAATAGCCCTTGGCAGGCACGGGGGACCATATGGGACGCCGGGATTCGAACCAACCACCTTATATCCTGGGTCGACTGGGCTGCTTGCAAGACAAATGCTGCTGTGCTATCTCTCCGGCCCATTATTATTCTTAAATTATTTTTTTTCAGATACACTTTTCTTAACTAAGTACTGCCCTTTTCTTTAGTCTTGTCATAGCTTCCTCTTTATTTTTTTCTTTATTTTCTTCACAGTACTTTTTTAATGTCGGAAAATTTACGAAGCCTTACAAAGCATTGCATTTAATTAAACTGAAGTGTAGAGTTTGATGCAATTTAATTATTGGTCAAGCCAAAATAAAAATTATTGAAGCAGGACTATGAAATTTCTTGGTACTTGATTTTAATACATCAAACTAAATTTCTCCAACAACTCAGAGGAACCAATTTTTACAGTAGACAAAATGCTTATGAAAATCTGAATATTGAGCATGGAAGAATGAAGAGATTCTTGGTGTCTGAACACTTTAGGTAATTCCTGGGTGTCAAGACTCATGAAGAGCCAGAGGAAACTATTAAGCTCTTCGAGGATAAACTGCTTTGATGGAACTCAACTTATTATCTTAAAATTCATCTTAATTTTGAAGATAAGAGAAGTTGGGAACCATATCTGCAGACAAATTGACTTTCTTAGGTAGTGAATACCTGTAACCTTTACTAGTTGGGCTTTTTGTTTGTTTGAGTCACACCTGGCCATGCCCAAGGGTTACTCCTGACTTTGCTCTCAGAAGTCGCTCCTGACTGGAAGGATCCTATGGGATGCCAGGATTCGAACCACTGTCCGTCCTGGGTTGGCTGCAGTGCAAGACAAAGGCCTTACCTCTGTGCTATCTCTCCAGCCCCACACTAGTTGGTTTTAAAGTTGATGATTTCTCAAGATAGCTAACATAAACCCAGCTGCAAGGGAAGATAGAAGCAGTCCTAACTTGCACAGTTGAGCAGGTTCTGGAGGTAAGACCATCTGGGAAGCCAGTGTGCTGATCACAGGTTCCAAGGGACTCGGTTGACACAGCATTAATTGTACTTTTAGCCATGTGCAGCAACACAGTACAGTGTGTAATTAACCCTACCATGCTATTTGTTGTCTTTCTAGAGTTTTAGCTTTTTCTCTGTGTTCATTATCTTGCAGTTTTTTTTTTAAATCTTTTTGTTTTGTTTTGTTTTGTGGGCACAACTGGCAGTGCTCAAAGCTTATTTCCGGATCTGGACTCAGAGATCACTCCAAACTTGCTCTGGGAACAGTGTAGTATGCTCGTGATCTAAATCAGTTCAGCCTCTTGCAAGACAAGTACCCTGCCTGCTGAACTATCTCATCTTTGCAGTTTTGAAGTTTGCTAATGAATTGTACTTTAATTTTATTTAACTGTTCCATCAAGATTCAATTCTTTTAACAATATATCAGTTGTTCTAGATGGCACATCTATTATTTGGATAGGTTTTTTTTTAAATCTAAATCCTGTATACTAGAAAGAGATCTTGAGAGGCTGAGCCGGTGTCACAAATGGTAGGGTGTTTGCTTTGTACGCTGACCTAGGACGGAGCAGTTCTATTCCCCCAGAATCCCATAGGTCCCCAAGCCAGGAGTGATTTCTGAGCGCATAGCCAGGAGTAACCCCTGAGCATCACCTGGTGTGGCCCCCGCAAAACAAAACAAAACAAAACAAAACAAAAAAAAGAAAGAAAGAGATGCTGAATCTAGTATCCAAAGACTGACAGGAAGGAGGCAGAGAGAGCTTGATATTTGTGTGTGCATGGCTGGGATTTGGGCAGGTAACAGAGATGTGAAAACTTGGGGGTCAGGTCTTTTTCTCAAACTCTCAGTGTCTATTTACCCAGAAAGTGGCCAGCAAAAAATGATTCACCAGTGCTCCTGAGTCGGTGTCTCTTGGGCAGGGAGTCCAGAACTGTATCCTAGCATCCCTCTTACTTTTCACCAGCAACCCCTGATTGGGTGCCCAAGAGGCAGACTGCAGTGCAGTAGGTCCAGTTGACCGCTGAGGGTTCCCCTGGGTCACTGCCTCCTTTACATATTTTTTAATTGTCTAGTCTTCTTCTGTTTACTTGCCTATCGAGACTCAAAACACTTTTTGAGAGCAGGATATGGGGTTATCATATATCTTTAGGTGTTAATATTATATCTGGATTTTGGGCCGCACCTGGTGGTGCTCAGGGGTTACTCCTGGCTCTATGCTCAGAAATCATTCCTGGTTGTGCTCAGGGAACCATATGGGATGCTAGGGATTGAATCCAGTTGGGCCACATACAAGGCAAGTGACTTAATTACCGTACCACCACTCTGCCCCTTGTCTTTCTTTTTTTTTTTTAAATGTGTTTTAAGGTATTTATTTTAAATTTCTTTCGTATTTTGCTGTGCCTATGCAAACGACAATTGCCAGACACACATTTTTTAAGGTATTTTCCATCTCTGGAGAAAAAAATGAGAGCATAATAAATCTCTGGGCATTGCATTAATGACTTTATAGCTGATACAAGAAATTTCACAAATATAACTGCTAATCATTTCTCTCCCCTTCCATTTTTTTTAATTCTCTGTTCTTTCTTTCTTTCTCTCTTTCTCTCTCTTTCTCTCTTTCTCTCTCTTTCTTTCTTTCTTTCTTTCTTTCTTTCTTTCTTTCTTTCTTTCTTTCTTTCTTTCTTTCTTTCTTTCTTTCTTTCTTTCTTTCT
>PVKC010038915.1:0-12664 GCA_004027635.1 Crocidura indochinensis
TCAGAAATTGTTAAAGGGCTAGAACACATGCCTAGCATGTGAAGACCCCCAAGTTGATTTCTAGTATTACATAGTTTCTTATGCCACCAACGATACTGAACAAGAACAGTACTGGGCCAGGCATTGTTCAGTGGTGTTAGGGCCCTCTGAACACTAGATTCAGAAGAATGAACAAAATGACACCTCTGTGGAACCCAGCCAAAACTTGGCATGCAGTATGCTGTAGTATGGCATTGTCACTACTATTGCTTTTCTATTGGTCTGTACATCAATGGTCTGGGAGCAGGACACTTAATTTTCCTGAGATCCAATTTTTGTATGAAGACTTTGATGATTACTCATGTCTGCAGGAGCACCTAAGAGTACAAACTTAGCCCATTTTGGTTGAATTATTGTGTGGCTCAAATGAATAAAAGATTTTTTAATCTAAAGTAATAGATTATGGGGCCAGAGAGATAGCACAGTGGTAGGGCATTTGCCTTGCACTTAGCTAATCCAGAATGGATGGTGGTTTGAATCCCAGCATCCCATAAGGTCCCCTGTGCCTGCCAGGAGTGATCTCTGAGCATGGAACCAGGAGGAACCCCTAAACACTGCCGGGCATGACCCAAAAACAAAAACCAAAACAAAACAAAAGCAATGGATTCTTCAAATATTTGGTAGTAGAGGATCATTTTACAAGTAATTTCTTTCTTTCTTTTTTTTTTTTTTTGGCCATATGGGGTGCTGAGGATCAAAACAGGTTGGCTTTGTGCAAGTTAAGCACCCTAGTTGCTGTATTATCTCTCTAGTCCCATTGCTTTTTAAAACTTTATTTATTGATTAATTGATTGGTTATTGGGACACATCCAGTGGTGCTCAGGGGTCACTTGTGGCTTCTGCACTTAGAAATCACTCCTGGTAGATTGGGGGACCATATGGGATGCCAGGGAATTGAACCAGCTCCCTCCCAGGTTGGCCACAAGGCAAAAGCCCCACCTTTGTAATTCCATTTTAACTTCAAGAAATGTCTTTGTATTTTCCAGAAATGTTCACTTAATATATCTATTGTTGCAGAACCCTGTGTTTGACAAGCAAAGTTGAACTTGATCTCTTTTAGTCCTCAAGAGAGTTACGAACTATATAAGAACACTGAGATGTGACTTCTGAAGTTCAAGAAATACTACTGTAGGAATCTCTTTAAGTGCAGAGGAGGACAGCAAACTCAGTGTGATGGGAACAAGGAAAGTGACTCCAGGACTTGAATTGATTCCAAGGGATACAGAAAGAGGAAGGGAGTTAACCAGGAGTGGGTGGTTAGAGGCAGATGATCTGTTTGGGAAGATGATAGTGCTGTAAGAATGAAACATATTCAGCCTGCCTGAATCACACAGGGTCTTATAATGCTAAGAAAATAATTTGGAATTAACCTAGAGGGTAAGTACTTTGTGGTGGTGAGGAAATCCTCAATCACTTGAACTGATGTGTGGAAAATGGATTGGAAAGCTAAAGACTGGAGGATTGAAGGCTAAGTTGTCAAAGTCATTCAGAATGAACTGCAGAATCAGAAGAGAAACGGTCTTTTTGGGGTGTTATTTAGAAAAGCAAATTATCAAGAGGATTTGTTGACCAACTGGAGAGAATAAATAGACCTGTTGTATTGAATAGAGAGGAAGCCAAGAGTGTCATTAGGTTTCTGGCCTGTATGAATGTGCCTGATGCCGTTCATTCAGATGGAGATACAAATGAAAGAATCAAGTTAAGGATGTTGTACAGCAAGAAAAAGCTATCAAGGTCATACAAATAAAAAAGGATGAAGTCAATCTCTCACTGTTTGCAGATGACATGATATTATACTTAGAAAACCCTAAAGCCAAAAAGTTTCTAGAAGCAATAGATTCATATAGCAAAGTGGCAGGCTACAAAATTAACACACAAAAGTCAAAAACCTTCTTATACATTCATAATAATAGAGAAGAAATGTACATTAAAAAAACCAATCCCATTCACATTGGTACCACACAAACTCAATTATTTTGGAATTAATTTAACTAAAGATGTATAGGACCTATACAAAGAAAACTACAAAACCCTGCTTCAAGATATAAAAGAGGACACAAGGAAATGGAGAGACATACCTTGCTCATGGATTAGGGGATTAACATAATTAAAATGGCAATACTCCCCAAAGCATTGTACAGATTTAATGCAATCCCTTTAAGGATATCCATGATATTATTCAAAGAAGTGGATCAAACACTCCTGAAATTCATTTGGAAAAATAAACACCTGCAAATAGCTAGAGTGACCCTTGGGAAAAGGAATATGGAGGGGGGGCATCACTTTCCCCAATTTAAATTGTATCACAAAGCTGTAGTTATTAAAACAACATGGCACTGGAATAAAAACAGATCCTCAGGTCAGTGGAATAAACTTGAGTATTCAGGAATGTCCCCCAGACTTACAATCAATTAATCTTTGATAAAGGGGCAAGAAATGCAAAATGGAGTAAGGAAAGCCTCTTCAACAAATAGTGTTGGCAGAACTGGTTAGCCACTTGCAAAAAAGCGCACTCAGACCTCTATATAACACCATGTGCACAAAGGTCAAATCCAAATAGATTAAAGACCTTGATATTAGACCCGAAACTATAAGTTATATAGAACAACATGTAGGTAAAATGCTCCATGACATTGAGACTAAAGGCATCTTTAAGGAGGAAACAGCACACTCCAAACAAGTGGAAGCAGAGATAAACAGATGGAACTATATTAAGCTGAGAAGCTTCTGTACATCAAAGGAAATATTCCCTAGGATACAAAACCCACCCACAGAATGGGAGAAATTATCACCCAATACCCATTAGACAAGGGGATAATATCAAAAATATACAAGGTACTGACAGAACTTAACAAGAAAAAATCATCTACCCCATCAAAAAATGAGAACTAAACAGACACTTCCTCAAAGAAGAAATACAAATGGCCAACAGACATATTAAAAAATGCTCCACATCACTTATCATCAGGGAGATGCAAATCAAAACAACTATAAGGTACCATCTCACGTCTCAGAGACTGGCACACATCACAAAGTTCAAGAACAATCAGTGCTGGCAGGGATATAGGGAGAATGGAACTCTCATTCATTGCTGATGGGAATGCTGTCTAGTCCAACCTTCATGGAAAATAATATGGATATTCCTCAAAAAACTGGAAACCAAATTCCCATATGATCTAGCTATGCCACTCCTAGGAAATATACTCTAGGAACACAAAACACAGTACGAAAAGACCTTCCTCACACCGATATTCATTGCAACACTATTTACAATAGCCAGACTCTGAAAACCACTGAGATGCCCTTCAACAGATGAATGGCTAAAGAAACTGTGATACATATACACAATGGAATATTATGCAGCTGTTAGGAGAGATGAAGTCATGAAATTTTCCTATACATGGATGGACATGAAAACTATTATGCTGGGTGAAATAAGTCAGAGGGAAAGAGAGAGACACAGAATAATCTCACTGATTATTTTTATTTTTAAGAAAAATTATTTTAAGAAAAATAAAAGGCATTATTATTATAATCCCCAGATATGAGGGCTGGAAGGACTAGTATGATATGAAGCTTACCATAAAAAGTGGTGAGTGCAGTTAGAAAATAACTTCACTAACAACTATGACAATGTTAATGTGTAGGAGAAGTAGAATGCCTGTCTCGAATATAGGCAAGGGTTGGGGGAGGAGGGAGATAGGGGTCTATGGTGGTAGGAATGTTGCACTGGTGAAGGGGAGTGTTTTTTGTATGGTTAAAACCAAACTACAATCATATTTGTAACCACAGTGTTTAAAAATAAAATAAAACAGGGCCCGGGAGATAGCATGGAGGTAAGGCGTTTGCCTTTCATGCAAAAGGTCATCGGTTTGAATCCCGGTGCCCCATATAGTCCCCCGTGCCTACCAGGAGCAATTTCTGAGCACAGAGCTAGGAGTAACCTCTGAGCACTGCCGGGTGTGACCCAAAAACCACACACACACACACACACACACACACAAAATTAAAAATAAAAAAAAATTAAAAAATATTTAAAAACAGGATGTTGTATACCTTAAAGGGGTCTAGTGGCTCCAGATGCCATTGAGGAACCCCCCAAGGATGACTTCCTGAAGATTCCAACTTGGAGCTTAAACATCCCTATTGGTCAGAATCTCTGTTCTCCGTTCCTTTCTATGCCCTTGGCAAGTAGGACAAAGCAGAGGCTCACATGTGTGCCAAATGGATGAGTCCATAGTTGCTAATAATTGGTATTCTGTCAACCAAGACAGGCAGCAGGAGGGCTTTTGCCCGTAGTTTTGTAGCATTTGCTTGGGGTGACTCAGAATAATTTTGAATGTGTCTTTGCTACTTGCAGATGTAGCTGCATGGTAATGCATTCCTTTGTCTAGCCCAAATATTAATAAAAATATTTTGCATAGAGCTCTAGGCGCTTTTCTGGAAGGTCTAAAGACTTTGAACAAACTCTGGCTGGTGAAGAATTGATCTCTGCAGGGGAGGAAGCTGTTCTGTATAGCACACCAATTCATCAGCTGAGAATTTCAGAACAGCTAAAATTGAAGGTAGAGAACTCTCACTGGTTTCTTGGAGGCAAGAGAACTTCCAAGATGCCTCAGCTGCTGCTATAGGAGTTGGAGCCAGTCCCTCTGACTCCCATCAGTGCTGAGTTTGGAAAGACTGACTTATAGTCAACTGAAGTAAAGTTGAGTTTAATCACAGAGAGTCACTCCCATCTTCCATTCTCTATTATGGGAATAAGGACTAGGAAGAACAGAAGAGAATGTGGTTGAGGTGCCAGTCTAGTTGTGTGCTTTTGCTCAACTTTTTAATGTTCAAAGCTATGCTATGAGGGAGACATTCTTCTCCACTGAGAAAATTGAACTGGAAGCCAAGAGAAGCCAAGACCTTTGTGCAATCTGTCAACTCAAAATAGCTCCATTGACTTATAATCTGTACTTCTTTCTCAATTAGACACAAAAGGAAAAGAAAAGATTCACTGGGAACTAGTGTGATCCTTAAGATTTCTCAAGTACAGTAGACTGGAACCACTAGTCTCCATCTAAGCTCCAGGGAATCAGAAAAGCTCTGCTACCTAATGGAAATCATGAAAACTAATGTCAGAGTCAGTCCTAAATAGCCTCCAGGGGCAAATAAAAGGCCAGATCTAACAAGATGATTTGAAGTAAGTGTTTTATATTAGTCAGATTCTTGGAAGTGGATTAGACTTGCCTTGTCATCATTATAGGTACATTGCAAATCTAACCTTATTTAATGAGCAGTAGGCACTGTTATATCATTTTATAAACAAGGAAACTGAAGTGTAGAGAGTTAACTTACTGGTTAAGGTCATGCTGTGAAGTAAGACCCAGCATCAAGCAATCTTAGACCTGAAAACCCATTCTCTTGATGGCTCTACATCATTACTTCTGCTAGTCGATAGTTCAAAACCTGGTCCCAAAAAGTTAGAGAGAAATGAGGCTTACCATTGCTGTTCTTATTTGACAACTTAAGAAATAGCATAAATAAAGCAAGAACACAACTAATATTAGACTAATCATTATTCAAACATGATCTCAACTAAATCAAAACCACAAAACAAGATTACAGTAAGAAGGTCATATTTTAAAAAATTTATTTAAAGAAAATGCATCGCAGAGTTGACATAGTTGATCATAATACATTTGTTGCCAGCTAAGTGAAAGCAAAGTTATTGATACATAGAAAGAAAAAAATTGGAAGAGAAGAGAAAAAGAAAGAAAAGAAAAGAAAAAGAACAATAGCAAGCTCATTTTTGAAAATTATGTATCACTAATGATACAAGTCATTAACACAATGGTAGAAGGTGTAGTAAGCTCTTGTTAGTTGCCCACTCTGTTATTTTTAAATTGAAGTGTTCCTATAGGGATGGCAGTGTTAAACAAATCAATTTTTTCAGAAATTTAAAGGTGATATAACTTTTATTTATTTATTTATTTATTTATTTATTATTTTTTATAATATCTTTATTTAGCTTAACTTTTTTTTTTTGGTTTTTGGGTCACACCCGGCAGTGCTCAGGGGTTACTCCTGGCTCCATGTTCAGAAATCGCTCCTGGCAGGCACAGGGGACCATATGGGGCACCGGGATTCGAACCGATGACCTTTTGCATGAAAGGCAAATGCCTTACCTCCATGCTATCTCTTTATTTAAGCACTATGATTACAAACATGATTGTAATTGGGTTTCAGTCATAAACAAAACCAGAGCAACCTTCCCACGACCAATGACCTCTCTCTTCCCCCACCCCTTGCCTGTATTTGAGATAGGCATTTTACTTCTCTCACTCATTAACATTGTCATGGTAGCTGTTAGTGTAGTTATTTCTCTAACTGCACTCATGATATGATGATTTTTAGCAGATGTTCTCAGATGCCAGGACTTCTGGAAGAAGGAAGATATGGGGGAGGGTATATGCACTCACTCCAAAAAGCCCTGGTGATATCGAAACCAGCATACCTGAAGTGTGATCAGCTCAGTGTTCCAAAGTGAATCATAGAGGGTCACAGATGAGACAGGGCCATCGATTAAATGGTAATTCAGGGTGAAGGAAGCCTGTCTTCGGCAACTTGCCCATTCTCTCCTTCTGAGATGGCCAGCTAGTGGTTACAGTGATTACAGCTGCAAAATAGAGGTTATAGCAGCAAGAAGGCCAAGTTTAATATTTTTTTACAAATAATTTTTTCTATTTCAGCAATAATTACTTATAAATCTTTCTTTAAAATTCCCATTCAAGGGACTGGAGATAGTCAAGTGGTAAGTCACTTGTCTTGCATATTGCTGACCAGGGTTTGGTCCCTGGCACTCCTGAGTTTGACCAGGAGTGATGCCTGAGCAAAGAGCCAATAGTAAGCCCTTAATATAGCTAGGTTTGGTCTCAAAACAAGCAACAACAACAATAATAGCAGCAACAAAAATCTCCTCAAAAGCCAGGGAGATATCTAAAAGGAATGGAGTGAACCGGGGAACCTAACTGGTGAAGCACCAAGCTTCTTCACTGGTCCTACCTGGCTCCTGAAACATATGGGGTATGGACTTGGAGGCTCCTGAACACTGACCAGTTTACAATGGTGGCCACAGCACTACTGGACCTGAGCAGCATCGAACCCCCCAGTTGAGTATTGAACCATCAGGCCTCTTGGTTGAGAATCTTCAAGAATAGCTTCTGGGTCCCTTAAGTATGCTGGGAGCATTTCCACTCCTCCATAAAATTTCCATTCAAAATAGGAATACAAATACAAAAGTTTTAGGAATAATTGAAGCAAAAAAAACTATAGAAACAATATATAAACAGACAACAAACATTTTACTGGAAAACAGAAAAGAAAACATGAGTAATTTTAATGATATACCTATTCAAGAATGGGAATACCAATACTTATGGATGCAATAATATACATATAATTGCTGGGTTGCAATTTGATATAATACTTATGCATATGCATGAGATGCCATAATCCCCAAGTGAATGAATGCATTTTGGGGGTGGTGGTGGTTTTAATTTTGCTTTTGACCCATAACAGGTGTGTTTGGAGTTTATTCCTGACTCTTTGCTCAGGGATAACTCCTGGCAGCACTTAGGAGACCATATGAGGTGCCAGGGATTGAATGTGGGTTTCTGCATACAAGGCAAGTGCCTTTAATCTCTGTAATATTTCTCCAGACCATTAATACACACATTTCTTTAACTTATATGTATGTGCATATGTTTATTTTATCCTCCTCTTAGTTGCTGCTGTAGTTGTGATGACTATAGCTTTCACGTGCTTGTTTGTGGACCCTTGATGTGAATTTTAGATTTTGTTGTAGCACTCCCCCCCACAGCCAAGGTGTTGTTAAGGATAACACCATGCTTGCATATATTCAGTGGTAGTGCTCAGGATATATATTCCTAATGGCAGTGCGCTTACATCTTTAGCTTAATTATAGTTTTGTTTTTATTGTAAGGGAAACGGAATATAGCACTGTTGAGGTTTAAGTTATGCAAAGCACATATTCTACCACAAAGCCACATTCCCAATCACTATGGTATTAATATATATTTTTCAGTTTTTCTTTTAAGGCTGGTTTTGAGTCTGTAAAGTTTCTGAGTTGCTGTTTATCCGTGAAACTATGTATACATCCTTCAAACCTGAAAGTGAGTCTGACTGGGTGCAGTCTAGGCAAAGCATTCATTTCATTGAGTTTTGTCACTATATTCCACAATTGCCTTCTGGCCTTGAGGGTTTCTTGTGACAGATCTGCTGTAAATCTTAAGGATGCTCCTTTGAATGTAATTTCCCTTTTTGATCTTGCTGCTTTCAGTATTCTAACCCTATTTGTGGGATTTGTCATTGTTACTAGGATGTGTCTTGGGGTGCTTTCTTTGGGTCCTTTTTAGCTGGTACTCTTCTGGTATGCAGAATTTGGTTGCATGCAGTCTTTAGTCTTTATCTTTGGGAGGTTCTCTGCAGTGATATCCTTGACAGATGATTCTTCCTGGGGATTTTTTACTGAGTCTCTGGAACTCCAATCATTCTTACGTTGTTTCTGTTGATCTTATCAAAGACTTCTATTTTCATCTGTTCACATTCTTTGAGTAATTTTTCCGTTGTCTGATCATTTGGTTTAAAACTTTTTTTCCAATCTTTTCTGCTGTATGGAGTTGTTATGCATCTCATCTTCCAGCTCTCTGATTCTATCCTGAGCTGCTGTTACCCTGTTGGAGAAGCTTTCCATTAAGGTTTTCAATTCGTCCACTGAGTTTTTTAGACCTGTTATTTCAGTTTGGAGTTTTCTGATTTCTATCTTCATATCTTCTTGACTCTTTTTTTTTTAACTCGATCTATGTTCTATGAACATCCTCTTTATTTCTTCTATAAACTCCTCAGATATACAATACACTAATCTTTGATAAAGGGGCAAGAAATGCAAAATAGAGCAAGGAAAGCTGCTTCAACAAATGGTGCTAGGACAACTGGTCAACCACATGCAACGAAACAAAGCAAAACAAGAAACGAGGGCCACATACAGGAAATTGCATATTTTCAATGGATTTCATCATAAATCTACTATTCAGACTCAGTTTAGGTTCATTTTCAAACTGGAGACTCACTGTTGAGTGCAGGGCCAGTTAGTATGCTGCGATGAAAGCCCAAATAGGTTTTCTCCCTTCTCTCATTAGCAGTTAAAAAGGATCTTTCCTTCCCAATTTTTATTATAATACCATAATTTACCAAATTGCTAATAATACAGATATTTCAAACATTAAATATTCAAACAGTAATCATGCCACCAATGTGACTATCCATTCACCAGTATCTCCAGTCACCCATCCATCACTGTAGCCTGTTTCTATGTAGGCACAATAAATGTACTTCATGTTGCTTGTTGCAACTTAAAGGCAAATGGAATTATCAACATTTAGATTAACACAGGTTAATTTGAAAGACTTATGTCTCTCTCTGGTATGGCTTAAGTAAGTGTCTAAGGGATTTACTGGGCTGTGATTTGGTGCTAGTTAAAGTGTGTAGATTACTATGGAACTTTCCCATTAGAATTCCTATAATATTACAGGGCTGATACAAAGATATTGAGGTTCAGGATTTACAAATCTAAAACAAATTAGGTGGTTTGAAAGTTTGATAAGGTTAAATATCAGTGGCCATTATTTTCTTTTGGAACATGTTGGCAGAGCAGGCCTATTTTTCTGCTGAAAGATGATGGTAGTAGATAAAAAGGAACTTTTCTTTTCTTTTTTATTGTTTGTAGACACTGTCTCCAGTCTCCTTTTTAGGGAAGTTCTAAGAGCTGGCCAATCTGATTTGGACCCCAGCCTCTATCCTCTGTTCTTTGGTGGGCTTCTTTATACCCCCATTCAAATCTCCTCCTGTCTGCTTACTTATTGCTTCCTACAAGGTTATGGACTTCCTCATTTTGCCTGGGGGTGACATTCTGGTGAATTCCCAAGAAAGGATAAAGGGAGGTCATTTTTCTCACTTCCCCTTGGCCAACTAAAAATGACTTCAGTCCCTTCTTATCCCAATGGAGTTAAGTCTCATTGGTGATGCATGTCCAAATCTTTTATTTCATTCAAGATGCAAATATCTCCATTCTTTCCACATTTTATTTATAAGCTGGCATACTTCTGTAAAGATTTTTTTGAGGGAGGGGGTGATTTTGGGTAACACCTGGAGGCACTCACATGCTACTTCTGGCTCTGTGCTCAGAAATCACTTCTGACAGGTTCAGCGAACCATTATGGAATGCTACCCAGATCTGAGCATGCAAGACAAACACCCTATCCACTGTGCTATTGCTCTGGCCCCTGTAAAGTTGATTTTATTATCAACTATTAATATTTAAATTATTACTCTTTGGATCAGGAATATTTCTCAAGTCATATAACATAAGCTTAGTATGTGTCAGGCTCCAAGTTTCATAGCACCACATTCCTCTGCTTCCTTCCCAGCATTACTGAGTGCAGCTTTAGAATAAAAATCAATGGGCCAGA
The DNA here is from genome assembly GCA_004027635.1 of Crocidura indochinensis. Lineage (NCBI taxonomy): Eukaryota > Metazoa > Chordata > Mammalia > Eulipotyphla > Soricidae > Crocidura > Crocidura indochinensis. The sequence continues at coordinate 10,572 of PVKC010038915.1, forward strand.
GTGATAGTACAGCAGTAGGGCATTTGTCTTGCACACAGCCAACCCAGAACGAACTAGGGTTGGATCTCTGGCATCCCACATGGTACCCCAGCCTGTCAGGAGCGATTTCTGAGCGCAGAGCCAGGAATAACCCTTGAGCACTGCTGGGTGTGGCTAAAAAACAAAAAACACAGCAACACAACAAAAACAACACAAAAACACAGCAAAAACAAAAAAATACAATGAAACACACCTACTATTTCTAATGTGAATTAAATATGTATTAATGTTTACATTAATATAAACAATTATCTTCAAAAGCAGAGCCTCCCCTCATTATTTATTTATTTATTTTTGGCTAAGGTCATGTTTTTGAAAAGGAAGTCAGTTGAATACATCAAAAACTAGGAGGTCAAAAAATTTGGCCTTTTTTTGGGGGGGGCTAAAGCATAAACAATGCCAGACTCTCTGTGTTTCTGTCTGGAATTGGAAGAACAGGGAGAATTCTCTTCCAAATGACCTCAAATGCTGTACTTTGGGGACTCTTAGAGAAAGAGGGCAGAGTCCATATCTAGGGAAGCCTTCTGGCCTCTCTCTCTGTCTCTGTCTCTCTCTGTCTCTCTCTCTCTCTCTCTCTCTCTCTCTCTGCATCCATGCAGAAAACCAGAGGCATAAACTCAACTCAACTCATAGTAAGCCTGCTGCTTGAAAACCCCATGCTCCAGATGTTTTTAGAATAATTACTGGGCATAGCCAAGCTGTGTAGGCCTTGTCAAGGTCAGAGTCTTTCCTCCCCTACCCCCCACAGGTCCTCAGGTGGGGGGATGGCTTGTGTAAAGGAGGAAGATCCCAAGGATTCTCCGGTCCTGGTTAATCTGTTGTATTATAGCGAATTCCCTATGTTTAAAGTTCATTGGAGCTTTGTAGTAAAAGGGGAAAAGAGACATTTTAAATGTTTTGTAATCCTCTTATCTTTGGGAACAAAGATCAAATTTCTGGTTCAAAGGGATTCTAGCAGACATCGCCTTGCTTTGGCTGAGGAGGAGAGTATAAACAAAACCCACAAGAGGTTTCCTTCCCCTGTGTGTGTATGTATGTGAGACAAAGAGAGTAGTGGATTATGCAAGTGTGAATGTGTTTGTGTGAGTGTCTATATGTGTGTAGGTATATATGAGTATGTGTGATAGTGCATATGCACTGTGAATATGAACGTGTGTGGATGAGATTTTGTATTTGTGGATGGAGTGTGAGAGTGCATATGTGTGAGTATATGAGTGCAGATGTGTGTCTGTGAGTGATTATGAGAGGTGGATATGTGTCTGACAGAGGGCGTGTGTGTGTGTGTGTGTGTGTGGGGTGTGTGTGTGTGTGTGTGTGTGTGTGTGTGTGTGTGTGCTACCTACCCATTTGCCCACTCCCTCTCTCCATACTCTTGGAGGTAGGGGGAGCTGGGCCTGAGGCTGTCACCATGACCTAGTGATGGTGACACATGTGACGGGGAGCTGAGAAGGCTCAGGGGCCCAAGGTAGGTGGGAGCTGTTCAGTTTCCTCATCAAGAACCTGTGGGTGCACTTGGCCAGTAGCCCTAAAGCTCTCCTTTCCCCAGGTAGGCACAGAATGGCTGTGACAAGGTCTCCAGAGTAGAAGGCCCCAGGACACCCACATCCTGACTATGCTTGGGGATCCCCATTCTTGAGGAGTCCTTCCGTGGTTGTCCTCTTCCAGAAAAGACAAAGGGCCTCGGCTTCTTTCTCTGAACTCAGGGCTTTCCCTCCGCCTTTCATATTTGCTCCAGAACTGCGATCTGGCCACTTACTGATAACCGTGAGTCACAAGGGCAGTGTCTAGCTGCCCTCCAGGTAAAGGTGGGGTACTCCAGGCCCTCTCCATCTTCTTTCCTACCACAAAGTTGTCGAAGCTCACAGGAGGGTCGCAATTCCCACCCCAAATTCTTTAACATAGCCCTTTGTCCCCCAACCTCACTCTTTATCCCAGCATCTTTTCCGACAGCTTCTTTCCTGTAGTTAGTCAGTTCTCAGTTCCATTTCCCGGAATCCCTTTTTCTGGTCCTGGACCTCTAGTCACATCAGTGGTACAAGTCCAGAAACCTGTCC
>PVKC010038916.1:0-12660 GCA_004027635.1 Crocidura indochinensis
AAAAAAAAAAAAAAAGAAAGAAAGAAAGAAAGAAAGAAAAAAAGAAAAAACCTATGTGGAACACATACAAGGCAAATAACCTAACTGCTGTGTATCACCCCAGTTCAGATAAAAAGTATTTTATTATGGATTTTTTGACTTTACATTTTACGAAAAGTATTTCAGGAAGGCACTGGGCCATATTTGTGAGAATTGGTTCCATAGCTATATATGATGATGCATGGGAAGCATGTGATAACGATCATCAAACTCTGGGCTGCTTTTTGTTTTTGTGTTTGAATGATAATCAGTTCTTCACTGAGGAATCACAGCTGGCAACCTCAGGGTATTCCATGGATGGAGGATTATCTTCATGCAAAGGAAATATAATAAAGCCCAAATTTCAGGGTCTCTCAAGATATCTTCTCATTCCTATGTTCCTTTTAATAGGCAGATAACAGGAATATATTGCTTTTCAAAAAAATTTTTGACCATACCCATTGGTACTCAATGGTTTCTCTAGACTCATCTTTTAGGGATCATTTCTGTTGGGCTTGGGAGACCATCTGTGATGTCAAGGGAAGAAAACTGACATGGGTGCATACAAGGCAAATATACTGTAATCTATATTATCATTTCTACTGTTGTACTAAAATTATTTTTTCATTTAATGATATATATATAGATTTTACAAGAATGTAAAAACGCAAAATAATTATTTAAATGTCAATTTTAATTTCAATTAGATGTAAATGAACTTTAATTTAAAATGTCTAATTATTTGAATAATTTTAAAATATATGAGAATAATCATTAAACATTCAATGTTATTTAAATTGTTATTTATCACAGTTTATAACAATTTAAAATTTAATTTAACTTTATAATATGTAAATATGATACCAAATACAATTATATTTTACATAAAATTTTATAACAAAAATAGAGAAATGAGAAAACTTTTCTTGATAAATATGACATATTGTTAAGTGTTCCTACTCTAAGAAAACTTGTATAAAATACTGATAATTAAAGCTCAGAAAATTATAGTAATATCTGGTTAAAGTATTCAAATAATATTTCTTTTTTACACATATTATTTAAAGAAACTTCAAGTATGAGCCTTGTGTTCAAGATAGGTTATTTGCTGTGTTTTTTAGTTTCCTCATGAAAATTGGAGCCACTTAAACAATGCAAATCATATAAAAAACTCTATGTGGTCCATTTTCTTTCATTTTGTGTGGTTTCCTGCAGACCTTAATAGCCAAATGTTTTATTACTTAAGTAATGTTGAGTGTGTGAATGTTCACTGTGATAAATTCAGGTATAAACCACAGGAAGTTCTGATTCAGTAAATTGAATTTTCCCCCATTGAGTCACCATTATCTCTAATAAGTTACAGTGTACTAGGACTATACTATTGCTGCCATCAATTCTTTTAGAGAAAACGCTGTGTATACAAATTTTTTTCTTCAAAAATTAGTTCCATTTCTCTCAACAAAAAAAATATGTATCTCAATCTAAAGATGAATATCTGGATTAGGGAGATATTCCCCTTTTCTTAACAATTTATATTATTTTGTGAATTATACAATTTGAAATTTTAAAATAACAATAATTACTGATTTTATTTTATTATTTGTTTAATTTTATTTAATTATTTAATAATTATTGCATGGTTAGAGACCAGAGTTGATTGCCAGCAATGCATATATCCCTCAGACCACTACTAGGAGTCACCATGGAGTGCTTGAGCAATGCCAGATGTGGCTTAAAAATTAAAAAAAAAAAAGAATTTTAGAAAATTTAACTGGTGAGAAGTTGGGTTACTTCATATGAGTTATTGTAAGAATAAAGCTAATAATCTCTAGTCAATTCTCTTTAGAATAAAAAAGTATATTTTGACATGTTGCACTAGTGAAGGAGGTGCTCTTTTTATGAGTGGAACCAATTACAAACATGTTTGTACTCGTGGTGCTTAAATAAAGATATATTTAAAAAAATAAAATCATCAATTTGAAGGAATCAAAATACTTAAAAAATAAGAGTGTTTGGGTATGGAGTGGTAAGGCATTTGCCTTGCATGCTGTAAACCGAAGATAGATCCAGGTTCTAGTTGCCAAGAGCGATTACTGAGCAGAGAGCCAGGAGTAACCCCTGAGTACCACTGGGTGTATTTCCCTAAACAAAATAAGTAAATTAAAAAAATAAATCTTCCTTTGATTTTATTGCTAATTTAATAATAAATAAAAAATAACATATAAAGAACATTTAAATTGGATTGTTTATTTTTTAGCATTTTTCTTCTTTATGAAAACTAAGTAATACTTGGTAATATTTAAGACTTTATTGGGAAATAGTACTTATAAAAAGTATTTGGTGTAGAGCTAGAAATAGTATCTGTAAATACCTGTACACAAAAATTTTCATAATGATCATTGTTCCAGTAGTAAGAATATTCTATTTCAAGGGATTAAAATAGAAAAATGTTTCTTTAAATTATTTTAATGTGAAAGCAATTCCGTTATATTATTTATATTATTTTATAAGATAAATATTAATCTCTAAATTTTAATTTTCAATATGTGCAACATTTCTTTGCTCTTTTTATTAGCAATACATAGAAAACTAATTTAGATTGATCATAAACATACAGGTCCATAAAACTTTTTTAGTGGACAGATATTTTTTAGTTCTTAGTTTGTGGCATACAGAGATATTGCATAGAAAATCTAAAGTGTTGGACCACAGAAACGTTTTATTTCTATACATGGTAAAAATAAAAAAATATATATATATATATATATAATATGGTAAATTTGTACAGTTCCTAATATAAGGACCAAAATTCTCCCCTTCCCAAACACTAGTAAAGTGTACATTTCCACTCCTCGCTAAAGGCAAAAACCTTTGGAGTTAAGAGAGATGCGGGGAGAGGGGACAGAGTGTTGCAAATTGCTTCTGCTAAGAAGGTTTGCACATGACGCTTTTGAGAACAGGAATGTACCTACCAAAAGGCCCACAACAGGATGAACCCCATGACCCACTGGAAACTTCTGTGATATTTATAACAGTTGCTATATCACACCCCACTTTCCCTTTCTTGACTATGAAAGTTACTCTTTTACTTTCCTACCGACACTCTGTTCGCTGTCCCTATGGCAGACTCAGAAAGAAGCCCTAGCTAAGTATAATCATATATGAATGTTTGAATACATGTATGAATATATATGATTATATATGGCCCAGATAATATGTACATATATAATAAAAAATTAAAAACTACAGATATATATATATATATAATTTAAAATCTACATAATACTCCTTATTTAATAATATTCCTGGTTAAATGTTAAAGGGACAAGTATTTACTCACTGGTAGTTTAATCAGAGAGATCCTGACAAGTGAACCTTTTGTTGGGTTATACCCTATTTAACCTAAAGCAAAGATCATCCCTGGTTCTTTTGTATGCTTATTTACATCTTGGATTTACCCTAAAACAGAGATTGTCTTCCTTGTAAACCTGAATGGGTTTACTGCTCCACCCAGGGGTGGTCCCTGTGCTCAATAAAAAAGGCAGTACTGGCAGGTGGCTGGTTCCCCATACTAGGTAGAAGACGGTCAGACTATCCGTGTTTCACTCTCAGCCTGGTCTGCATTATTTCTTTCGTAACTGTGACTGATTCAAACACATTCACCTGGGGTTGGAAAAACAGTATGTAGGGTAATTTTACACTATTGAGCAGATGATAATCATATGAGGAAAAAGCCATGTAGATCTCAGTAATTAAGGCATTTTCATATAAGTATCAAAAGAATGCATTTCCAGTTAAAAAATAGTAATACTCTTAAGAGTTTTTTAGGTAGGTAGGGTCCACAGAGCTTCTATAAGCAAAATGGTAGAACCATCTTCTAGAGAATCTAGAACAAATGAGCAAAGGTGAAATTGAAAGGATAGGAAAAAGCATTGGGTGGGAATTGGGAAAAGATTGTAGATTCTGGGCCCGGGTGATGGTGCTGGAGGTAAGGTGCCTGCCTTGCCTGCGCTAGCCTAGGACGGATCGCGGTTCAATCCCCCGGTTTCCCATATGGTCCCCCAAGCCAGGAGCAACTTCTGAGCGCATAGCCAGGAGTAACCTCTGAGCATCATTGGGTGTGGCCCAAAAAACAAAAACAAACAAAAAACAAAACAAATAAAAGATTGTAGAATTTGCAATGAATTCTCAGAGGTAAGCTTTGAGCACATAGTGTCATTATAAGTTTACTTTTACAAAAAATCACTTTGATGATTACATATAATTAGATATATCATTTGGAATTACATTGGTCGTTAATAACAAGAAAAGGAGATCCACACTTTTAGTTTTATGATTCAGGAAAGCGAGAAAAATTTGGCTCAAAGGTTCATCTTAATAGATACTTTTTAAGAGAGTTGCAACACATATAATGGACTTAATTGTACTTAATCTTGAGGTTTAATCATAATTATTAGCCTTTCTGTCAAATATAAAAATTTGCATTCCTCATTCAGAAATTCTGAAAGTTCTTGGGTGATCTTCCACTAGCCTAACTTTTGCATCCATTTATAGTTTTTCGTGTCTTTCTAAGTCTTAATTACTATTCACTGAGTTTTCATGCAGTTCTGTATAATTTCTAATAGACAGATCCCCGGTTCGCTTCAGCATTAGCAAAAGGTATGTGCTATACTAATTGGATCTCATTTAGCTTACATAGTAATTCTTAGAGAATTTCAAAATATAATTGTTACCATATTAATAGTTAGACAGAAAGAGAACAGATATTTTCCATCCTTATTACTGTGAATATCCTGAGCCCAATAGGACTCAAAGTTTTCATCATATCAAACTATCAAAGAAACCTATAAATAAATAAAGGGATAAGGAACTTTCTTTTATGAGCTGTCTACAAGAACCAGGGAATACAAGATATATTTACTTTAGAGTAAAAGTAAAGTTGGTAGCAGGATCCACAAGCAGCCAAACCACAGGCTTCTCTCCTCTGTTCACCTGCTACACTGTGACTTGCTTCAACTCTAAAATAATTAGAATGAATTGTGGTTTCTTATTGGAAAGTCATTCAGCTGGCTAACTTGAATCTCTTTTAGAGCTGATTCATAAAGAAAACAACAGAGACAGAGTTTTATTCGGGCCCCTAGGGAACAGTAAATAACTTGGGCACAAAAACAAATACAACAAACATATTATAGGGGAAGATTGCTTAGATCCAGATGAGATGAATTAATTATGATTTATATGGTAGGGTATACTCCATTATTATAATTTTATATATAAGATGTCTTTAGGAAGACACTCTAAAAAGAACAATTATTTTATGCAAACCAGCAGCCCATAACAGTTTAGAAAGTCTCAGAGATGTTGTTCAGATAATAGAATACTGTTTTTTTTCTATCCCTACCCTCATCATATAAAACACACAAAAAACAAATAAAAACATTTAGACACATTTTAAATATAACCATGAGTATAAGTCTCTAAAATTAGATAAGGAAGACTTTTGATAAGAATCCAGGAATGTGGAGTCCTGTATATGAAAGTCATGGGTTCAATTTCTGATTCTTATGTAACCCCAAAAGTAGACTTTGTAGGTCTGGAGTACTGCAAAGCCAGGCCCCATAAGCATAAAATAAATCAGTTTTCATATCATATTTTCAATTAAGCATATATAATGCCTGCACATATTTAAATATGTTTTTAAAAGCACAAATATGAAAACATTTATTTTGATATATGTTCTTTGATATAAATTATTCTAAGATTTAGAATACAATTTTATATTTAGATTTTTATTTAGAATACAGTTTTTAAATATATTCTTGATTTTAGAAAGCTTAAATCTATCAAATAAATAAAGATCATTAATCCATATGCTGTCTTCCCTGATTATTTATAATTTATATAATTATAATTATATATAATTTTTAAGGTTCATACCTTTCATGTCCTCCTTTCTCCTTTTCTATGGTCCTCTGAGCACCACTGATAGTGATTTCTGAGCGCAGAGGAGGACTTAAGCAATCGCAACCACTATATGTATACTGTATGTATGTATACTTATATATAATATATAAGGACATAATTGATATTGTCATAAGTAGGCATAGGAAAAAAGACAGGGGAGTTGTGTTAGATAATACTTTTGGTTCACATAAAAAAAGACATTTATTATTTGTCAATTTAATTTAATTGAAAAACAAAGAGAAGTATTCGAATTCAACCATCAACTGAGAATTAGTCTATGCCATCTATCCACTTCCAAATTAACTAATTCATGTACAATTAAAATTATTATACATATTCACACTACAACTCTTTACCTAATACTGTTTGCATAAAGGATTCTTATTAATCAAATATTCTTATAATAAACTAATTGATACATTTTGAGATATAAAAGGGAGCATTTTTATGTTAGAGTGAAAGCAAGAACATTATTGATTACAGCTATCTTGCTCCAGCTTCAGAAACTGTGAGTCATGGTCCCATATTTCATAATGGAACTATTATATTAATTATTTGTTTTAAAATAAAGTTATTAGGGTTTCATATCAGTGAATGCCTAATTTGTATAATTATTTTCTACACCTGTATAGCCAAGAACAGATAAAATTTCTTAGAGAGGGTCGAGTGATAGCACAGTGGTAGGGCATTTGCCTTACATGTGGCCAACCAAGGACAGACCTGGATTCCTTCCTAGGCATCCTATATGGTCCCCAAGCATGTCAGGAGCGATTTCTGAGTGCAGAGCCTGGAGAACCTCTGAGTGTTGCTGAGTGTAGTCCCAAAACCAAAAAACAATTTTTCTTGGACAATAAAAGGTCACAAATAGAAAATATTTATGTGATGTTAACCTACTTTAAGAATATTTGAAATCAGAAAAAAATAATCCATGGGGTGAAGCAAAATTACAATGAACTTTCCTTGTTTTTGTTTTCTTTTATTTTGTTTTGGGGCCACACTTAAGCCACTCAGTGGTTACTCCTAGATTCCTGGCTATGCACTCAGAAATTGTTTCTGACATAGAGGATACTGGGGCAATCATATGTAAAGCAAACGCCCTACCACTGTTCAATCACTCCAGCCACTACTGTTCCTTGTTTCATCTTCAGCAATATATAAAACAAAATTCTGATGCTTGTGACTGATTATTGATGTTGATTATGTAAATGATAGCGATGTAGATGTTGATATAGTCCCTTTTAGGTGAAAAAAAATACATGTACCTAAGTGTTAATAAGTTTGATTTTTGAATTGTTTCTATTAGTAGTAAATTAATTATTTTTATCACTTTTATAAATTCCCTATAATGAATTGCAGAAGATTTTATGTAGGAGTTCAAGATGATGGGGGATTTTTCAATGGCTAAAGGCAGAATACATATGAAGTTCATTTTTCTGCCTTTAAAAAGATTTGGGCTAAAACACCATAAATTAACAAATTCATACATTGTATTTTTATAACCACATTCTATATAATGATATGATTACCTCCAAATTTTAGCTTAAGAAAACTAAAATGTATTAAGCATTTAGCAAAGTCTAGCAATCTGAAAATTGTTTTAAAAATGAACCAAGCTGGAGCTGGCGAGGTGGCGCTAGAGGTAAGGTGTCTGCCTTGCAAGTGCTAGCCAAGGAAAGATCGCCACCGCGGTTCGATCCCCCAGCATCCCATATGGTTCCCCAAAGCCAGGGGCAATTTCTGAGCCCTTATCCAGGAGTAACCCATGAGCATCAAATGAGTGTGGCCCCAAAAAAACAAAAAAAATGAACCAAGTTGGGACTGGAAAGATAGCACAACTGGTAGGACGTTAGCCTTTTAGTGGCCAACTCAGGTTCAATCCCATATGTTCCCCAGAGCCTGTCAGAAACAATTGCTAAGTGCTGTGGTGTGACCCAAAAATAAAGAAAAATGAATCAAGTTATATGTAAAAATTGTAAATTGTTTCTCCTTCCTTATCAGAAAAAATAGTATTCTTAATGTAATCTATTAAATTATCTTTCTCTATAAAAGTATTTGAAATTTTTATACACATAGGATTGTTAAACATATCTTGCTCTAAAGTCAGAATATTTAGTATATGCCTATATTATTTCAACAATTTCTGTAGGTAAGGATACCTATCTATTATAAAACAATTCAATATTATTGCTTGACTTCTAGATGAGGAGAGCTGATTTTCTGAAAAGTGAATGAAGAAGGTATTACACTGATTTATGTTTTCTTTGTTTGGACCAGTTCAAAATAATTGAAAAAAAGTAAAGGTTCAAATCCTGACCACTCATATAATTTGGTAAACTTCAGATTTATAGATCATTATCTGTCTAGGAAGCAAAGGAAACTCCAGATGAGCGACAGCATTGGTAAATCTTATTTCAATAATGTACATTTTACTTCAGACAGAACATTGCTGACCATGGGGAGAGATAAACAAAATAAAACTTCTTGACCAATTCAAAGGCAAACATGGCAAGTACTAGGTTTATACAAAGTTTAGTCTCCCTTTGCATGTAATCAAATTTTGGGATTACTATTATATATACATACATAATTTATGCATATATAATATCTTGTGTATATGCATATATAATATGCTGTTAACGCACTCTCAGTCTGAATATGCATTATTAATATTAGGTTTAGATTCTGTTCTTTTTTTGTTGTTTTTTTGTTTTGTTTTGTTTTTGGGTCACACCCGGCAGTGCTCAGGGGTTACTCCTGGCTCCATGCTCAGAAATTGCTCCTGGCAGGCACGGGGGACCATATGGGGCACCGGGATTCGAACCGATGACCTTTTTCATGAAAGGCAAACGCCTTACCTCCATGCTATCTCCCAGGCCCCAAGATTCTGTTCTTTATAGTAAAAATTTTCTTGTATATTTCTTTGTGAAAGGTGTGGATTTTTAAATTTTATTCATGTTACTATTCAAACACATCCTCATAAATATCTTGAAGATATTTAGCAGAAACATCATAATAAAATACAAAAGTCTTTCATATATAGGATATTGAGGAAGACAGTTGAGGATAATTTTTGAAATCATTCGGAACTGATTATTTTTGGACTTATTACTTTAGCATGCACAGAATCATAAAATCTCATTCTCCTTATTTTAGAATGACATAAAAACATTTGCTTCATACCATTGTTATGAACCTTAAATAGTAGAAAGCTCAGAGATGCTTGAAGCATCACTGGTATAGATTATATATTCAATAAATAGTTTCGTCTCTGAAGATAGAAAAGTGTTAGTAAAAGAAAATTGGCTGTCTTCTAGAATTTATACGACTATTTTTGGAAGAAATTGAAATTTTGGAAATGCTCTCATATGTTTTTGCCAGGCACACTGACATTATATACAATTTCAGCTCATCATGTAACTTATTTTAATATTTAAAAATATTCTGAATGAAGTAATACAAGCAATTTAATAATATGTATTATCAGAAGATCCCTTCATCAATGCATATGTGATTTTCTTAAGACATTAGTTTTTAAGAAAATAATAAGTTACCTTGAACTATCAAATGTAATACTCCAACAAATAGTAAATTTCATTACATATATGCTCCTAGTTATAGAAATTGTACTTAGGATAAAATAGTACCAGCCATAGACATCTGACTTAAAGTATGCCTATACTTTACATTGTGCATATTAAAGAAATGGCATCAATTAACATTGAAAAACTTTACTAAGAGAGGAGTTTTTAATGTTTCATATTATGATATAAACAAACAACTATAACATACTTCTACCATTTACTTGGATTTTCTACTATATGATTAGAATAAAATAAAATACTTAAAGTGCATAATACCTATAATTCTTAGTAAAAATACATAATGTACAAATGAAGTTCATCCCTTGTTACAGTTTAGATGAATCTCTTTCAATTTTAAATTTTCTTTTCTAGCTAAGAGGGCTTTTTCAATATTTGAACAGCATAAACCTTCATCTTAAATAAACTATAAATGCTAAAGCTTATTGCTTTGATAAAGATATTCATGTTCTTGAGGCATATATAGTGGGCAAAGGCACATCCAAGTATTCCTTATAAATTAGTCTGTTATTTCTTTCTACATAGCCATAATTTGAAAAAAAAAAAAAAGACAGGCGATTTGATTTTTGCTTTGAGGTTGGGGTGTTGCTGGGGTTGGGGATTAAATCCAGTGGTTTACTCAGGGCTTACTCTTGACTTTGTTCTGACAAGTCACATCAGGTGCTGGGAACAAAAGGAAAAATTGAGGTTTCAGATGAAGATTGATCAGGTGTATTGCAATCAGTTATCCTCTGTACTATTTCTCCAGCTCATGTAGCTAAATTAAAAAAATTGGTTTGCTACAGATAGCTCTGAGAGGCAATGAACTAGTTCTACATTTAAGCATTGATTCTTCACAAACCTGTTACAAGGATCAAACATACAAAGCACATTCTCTAACCTCCATTTTCTTTATATTTTAGTTTGGAGAATATGATTGTTAAAATGCAATCTTTGGAAGACAGGAGTGAATGCAGGTAGGAGATTTGCCTTGCATGTGGACAATCCAGGTATGATTCCTGGCATTCCATATTGTCCCCCAAGCCTGCTAGGGATAATTTTTGAGTGCAAAGCCAGGAATAACTCCTGAGAATAGCCAGGTGTGAAAAAATAAAATAAAATAAAATATAATCTTTTTCTAATATTATTAGTCATATACTCTTAGATTTATATAAGAAAGTCTTTGAGAAAGATAAATGCTTTTCTCCTGTCATGTTAAAATCTAAAATCCAGTGAATGGCTATTATATTCTTCATCTGTTATATTGATTCATTTTCTATTTTTCTTGCTGTAGATTTATCAGTTTATTGTTTATCTTTTTATCTGTTTGCTGTTTCATTTTGACCCACACCTAGAACTTGAGGATTACTCCTGGCTTTGAACTCAGTCTCTGGGGAATATATGGGATGCTGGAGATTGAACTGGTACAGATCACATGAATACCCTAACTGTTGTGCTATGGTTCCTGCCCTGTTTTTATCAAATTTCACTTTTACTTAGGTTGTGTAGGTCTTGTATATATTTTCCTTTGTTTTTCTTTCTTTTTTTTTTTTTAATTTTGGTCTTGTTTTTGGACCCCACCCAACTGTGCTTAGAACTTCTTCCTGGTTTGTATTCACGGATCACTCCTAGTCATCCTAGAGGGACTTTTGATGGTGCTGGGGGTGAAACTTAGAACAGTCAAAGGGAAGATAACTACCATTCCTGATATACTGTCTCTTTAGTGGTGAAGTGTTTCTTTATTTTCTTTTTTTAAATACTTTTTAGAATAAGGTTAAACCTTTCTTCAAACCTCTATTGGAATTTTGCTATGTATTCTGCTAAACTCATTGATCAGGTTATGAAGAAAATACAATTTTTAGAAACTACAACAAATAATTCTTGTATATTTATATCTATTTTCACTTACTTGCACATAATGTTCATAATTTACACTGCTCCTAAATGTTAAATTAAATTTTAACATAAATATTGTTTAGTACAGTAATATGGAAAATATATTTAAATGTAAAGTATATTTACATGTAATAATATTAACTCTAAAATTTAATTTTTTTTTGGTTTTTGGGCCACACCCAGTGACGCTCAGGGGTTACTCCTGGCTATTCGCTCAGAAGTCGCTCTTGGCAGGCACGGGGGACCATATGGGGAACCGGGGGATCGAACTGCTGTCTGTTCTAGGTTAGCGCAGGCAAGGTAGGCACCTTACCTCCAGCGCCACCTCCCTGCCCCCTAATTTTCTTTATTTAAATAAAGTCTACTTTTTACTTCAGATGAAAACAATTAAGCTTTTCATCTACAATTAAATATTTTAAATTATTGTGAGGTAAAATAACATACACTGAAGTTAAATAATTTCTAAGATATTAGCAAATGTTTGTTTTGCTATTTTGAAGATTAACACTGAAGTGTAATGTATATAACAATAAAGTCTAGGTTGTTTCTTTTCAAGTTTACTTGTTTTGTTTTACTCAAGCATTATTGGTTTACAGAACTGGAAATGCTTATATGTTAAATATTTATATGTCTCATAACTAAAAGTTTATCATACTAGACTTACACTTAAAGTCCATTAGACTCTATGAGATAATTCTCCACTTTCCTACCACCTGAATAATCTCAGTTTTTTGGTTGAGAGTGAGTTTATTTTTATTGGAAACTATTTCTTTCTTTTTTTTTTTTTTTTGGTTTTTGGCCCACACCCAGTGACGCTCAGGGGTTACTCCAGAAGTCCTGGCTTGGGGAACCATATGGGAAACCGGGGGATTGAACCGCGATCCGTCCTAGGCTAAGGCAGGCGCCTTACCTCCAGCGCCACTGACCAGCCCCGGAAACTATCTATTTCTTATTGTTACTTTTTTTTATAAACTATATTAGGTGAGAAAACCTAGGATTTTTTCTTTCTTCATCTGACTTATTTTACTTAGCATCACTCCCTACAATAATACCCATTTATCTAATTTCTTTTGTTTTGATGAAGTACTATTCCACCATGCATATCCATCACTTATTCATCTACTCCTTTGTAATTCAATGCTTAGGCTGCTTCCAGATTTGACCTTTTCACTGCAATACACACACACACACACACACACACACA
>PVKC010038917.1:0-12694 GCA_004027635.1 Crocidura indochinensis
ATGTATACTATATATATATGTATATATATATATACATATATATATATATTTCTGGTTAAATTTTACCATGTTATTCCAGGCTCCCTTTTCCATATACACTACCCACATCTATACCCCAACACTATTCCTTTAAACTCCTGTCTTCTCATGACAGATGCTTAAAGCATGTCAAAGGCTGATTCTTTGTCCCTCTCCCAGAGTAGAGAAGGACACAGTCATCCCCTTTATCCCTCTTGTTCATTTACCAGGTCATTTGTTAATGAGGGGCCATAGTTTCACAGTGTCTCAAACCCATTCTGATTTCTCACTTTATTCCTTTGAGCTCTTCATTACTTCTACAGTCTTACTCTCAACTATAACGCCCATTTTCGTCCTTTTATTTGCCCTTAAATCTCCTTCTTGCTTTACTTAGTATACATCAGGAAACCTACCGTGAGCACTCCAGCTTAGTTTGGGTAGCCGACTTATACCCTCCAATAAAATTATCTATATTTTGCACTTGTTTTCCACGACAATGTATTGACACTACACACATAGTTGCTTGCTTAAAAATTACACACTCCTTGTCTTCACATTTGGCAGGTACAAGTCTAGCTCATTGATTTTACCGAGATGAAATCAATCCATCATTAGGGTTGCTGTTACCGATTCTGGAGACTCTTTGGGAAAACTCATCATCTTGCCTTATTCCTTACTGTACTAGATGCTGCCAGCTTTTCTTGGCTGGTGGCCCCCTTCTCAACCTCAAAGCCTCATTAGTGTCTCTCGCTGACTCGCACCCTCCCTCTCTCTTTCTTTTCATAAGAAACCTTATGATAACATTAAACTCAGCTAGGTAATTCAAGATACTCTCCTCAATGTAATACCTTGTCTTTGTTCACACCTATAGTCATTTTTGCATCTATTTTCAGATTCCAGGGGTGAAGATGAGGATGTCTTACTTAGTCAGTGGAGTGCATTATTCTCCCTGCCACTGCCATGCTCCTAAATAGCTCTGTTTTAAAATATTACTTACATTTTAACATGTTATTGCCTTTTTAAAAATAATATATTTATTTAAGCGCCATGATTACAATCATGATTGTGGTTGAGTTTTTTCAGAGAGCCCTTAAAATAGGCAGAAAACTTAGCTAAAAGCAGGCCCTTGTGACAAGCACAGAACTTTGCTAAAAGTAGGCATTTGCAACAAGCAGGGAGCCCTGAGGAATAAATGTAACCATTTAAGGCTTGTACAGAGACAAAGAAGGCATAGAGTTTTAGCCCTGGGAAACTGAGTCTATCTGAAGTTCCCGTTATCTGTACATTCTGAACCACCCGAGATGGATTCCATTATCAGTACACCCCGGCCCAATGGAGATGGGTCCCATTGTCTGTATATTTCAACCCACTTGCGGATGGGTGCTGTTATCTAGATATTCTGGCCCATTCAATGTATCTATCCATCCCCTATCGACATTTGTAGGAGCAGAACTGTGCCCGCCAAAAAAAAAAAAAAAAAGGTCTTGTGTTTCAATAAACGGATTTGGATTTGGATCTGGAATCCTTTTCCCACTCTTATCTGTCTCCGTGTCTGTTAATGTGTCTTTGTGTCTGCCGAAGCTCCCTCCGAGAAAGAATAACCCGCATTTTGACTTGTGTCCCCTGTAGGCAGAGGAACCCACAGGGTTTCAATCATAAAAAAGAACACCCCCCTTCACCAGTGCAGCCTTCCCACCACCAATGCCCCATCTCTTTCCTCCCCTACCTCCTGCCTCTCACTCACTACCATTGTCATGATAGTTATCAATGTAGTTATTTCTCTAACTGCATTCACCACTCTTTGTGGTGAGCTTCATATCATGGGCGTGTCCTTCCACCTCTTATCTCTATTATCTCTGGCTATTATTACAATGCTGTCTTATTTTTCTTAAATCCCACAGATGAGTAAGACTATTCTATGTCTCTTTCCCTCTGATTTATTTCACTCAGCATAATAGTTTCCATGTTCATCCATGATAGGAAAATTTCATGACTTCATCTCTCCTGATGGCTGCATAGCACTCCATTGTTTATATGTACCACAGTTTCTTTAGCCATTCATCAGTTGAAGGGCATTTGGGTTGTTTCCAGATTCTGGCTATTGTAAATAGTGTTGTGATAATTGTAGGTGTTCAGAAGGCATTTTTGTATTGTGTTTTTGTGTTCCTGGGGTATATCCCTAGTATTAGTATAGCTAAATCATATGGAAGATCAATTTCACAATACAAAAACAAACAAACAAGAACAATCAGTGCTGGCAGGGATGTGGGGAGAAAGAAACTCCCATTTATTGCTAGTGGGAATGCCAGCTAGTCTAGCCTTTATGGTAAATATGGAGGTTACTCAAAAAGCTGGAAAATGTTATACTTTAATGCATAAATATTAAGATGTCTTGACAAAATTATGAAGGAGGCACTTTACCCTCTAGATTTTTGGGATTTTCCTGCCTTTTTCTTCTTTTCTTTTCCCTACCCTGAACATCCTCAGGTTACTAGTACCACCTGAAGGCATATGTCTTTCTGTGGGAGAATTCTCCAAGAAATTTCTTCTCTTCCTTATACTGACTGTTCCTGGAACTTATAAATAAAGAAGTTAAGCCATTTGACTTTGACAGAACAAAATTCTATGGAATCCCCAAATCTTTCAACTCTAAACTTAAAGACAGGCAATATGCAATGTGTTCAGATGTCTCCCACCAGCTTAAGCCAACAATTCTCTCTCCACATTACATTCAAATATTGCACTGAGAGTTGGGCTTCATTTTTATTAATTTGAATTTCGGGGCCAACAAGATAGTACAGTGAGTAGGGCACTTGCCAGCAAACAACCTGGATTTGGTCCCCACTTCATTCATTCTCCTCCTGAGAATCACACCAAGTATAATTTCTGAATACAGGGCAAGAAATAGTTCCTGAGCATCACTGGGTGTGGCATTCCCAAAAAATAAAATGACAGATGAGTCATTTGATAAAACATTAATTTGAGGGACTGGGCGGTGATGCTGGAGGTAAGGTGCCTGCCTTGCCTGCACTAGCATAGGACGGACTGCGATTTGATCCCCCGGTTTCCCATATGGTCCCCCAAGCCAGGAGCAACTTCTGAGCACATAGTTAGGAGTAACCCCTGAGTGTCACCAGGTGTGACCCAAAAGCAAAACAAAACAAAAAAAAACGTTAATTTGAATTTCAACGAGTTTATACTTTAAATCAAAAGGTCATACAGATATACATGAAAATTATCTATAAATGCAGTTCTGACATCAACTAAGATATTCTACAATACTGGAATGACTGGGAAGCCATATTGACCAATTAGAAAGCTAATGAGTATTAGATGGCAAAGAGAGCATTGATGTTAGTAGATCAATGCCTTAGAGAAAGCTTCAGAGGAGGATAAATTAAAGGTGAGTCTGAAGTAGAAGTACCATATTCTACAAGGAACCTTTTTGATATCAAACAAAGGCAAAGGCACTTAAAACCAAATGAATATTTTGAAAGAATAAGGACCTACCAACTAAACCAGTCAAGCTGGTTCATTGAAGACTAACAGATAAAGCAGACAGATGAAACTCAATTGTATGCAGTAACAAAAGGTTCAGGTGAGGTATTTTTCCTGTATGTATTTTTCTATACTGGGAGGAAGAAAATGTTTATTATTATTATTAAGCATGGAATTCTTGTTGTACAATTGTTTAGTACAATAATTAACACATATTTATGAACAATAGGTCAATAGGTATCTCCATGTATAAACAAACATGTAACTAAACAGGTAAATCTTTTGTCAAAGATTCCCTTTCACACAATAGACATAAATACCATGACATAACCAAGGATGAATATATATATATTGAATATATATATATATATATATATGTCGACTGATTGAGCACCAGCAGCAATCAATGAGAAAAGCATCAGCTCTAATGACTATTCCTGGGAGAACCCTGTGAACCAGTTGTATGTTGGCATTGGATATTGTTATTTCAAAGAATTCTGGCTCTCTTAGCATAACCACATTTTCTCAAATATTCCATTAGAAATAAATGCTCTTTTGAGACACACGGATGAGTTCTTTTGAACTTAGTCTATTCTGAGGAGTTCCACATTTCTTTCTGAGAACCTCATGACTCAGCTTGTTTCTATATCTGGAGGATACCCAGGTACTGCCCTCTTTATTGAGAGACCTCCTTACCCCTTCCCTTACTGAGGTGAGAATGCAGGAGAGAAGAGACTCTGTCATAAATATTTGACCCTCGTCTTTCTAGTTTTGGAGGAAGTTTTTGGAGCCCTTAGGAAGGCCCTGAGAAAGCCATGTTATAACTTGTTCTTTATAACATTGTGCCAACCTCTCTCCTTCTGCCCTTGCTTGACCTTTAGTTAACAAACTCCCTTCTATTCCTCCAGCAGCTTGAGTTTCTTTTGGTCTTTCCTGGAGTAGGAGAAAGCTTCATACAGACCCAACATAGCAAGCCGAATATTCTTAGATTATCTGCTGTTCACACCACCCTATTTCTGACATTAACATTATGTATTTATTTTAGATATATTCTTTTAGAATGTAGGAATTTTAATCTCCTTTTTGATCTGGGAGAAAATTCGTTGGCAGGGGTAATTGTGACAATAGCTAGATCTCTGGTTTTCCAGTGTTGTTGATGTTTTGAAGTCAATGAGATGCTTAATGGTGATAGCATTACATTTTTTTTGTTAATTTTTATTGAGACCAATGTGAATTACACGTCTTTCACAGTTATATTTAAGACACATAGTGATAACATTACATTTTTAAAAAATGAAAAAGTGTCCCAGGTTGAGGTCAATTGTCATTAGAATCAGAAGCTAGCTCTCTCTTTGTCTCTCTTCATCGCTGTCTCCCTGTCTCTCTGCCTTTGTCTGTCTCTATTCTCTGTCTTTGTCTCTCTGTCTCTGTTTCTGTCTTTCTCTCTCTGTCTCTGTCTCTCTCTTCTCTTCCCCCACCCATCTTGAGGTGATTGGCACAATACCTGTTCCAAGTCAGAGGGATAATCCTAGCCTTTCACAATTCTAAACTCCTATTGGATTCTCACAGACAACTACTTTTCCAGAATGAAAGAATTCTTTCATTCCAGGTTTGAGGTTTTTTGGTTTTGGATTTTTAGGTGTTTTTCTTTTGTTTTGTTTTTACAGAATAAAGTTTACGGTTAAAATCATATGGCAAGGAAATATATTTCTGTAAAATCTCTCAGGCTCACTCTAGCCTTTAGGGAAATGATTTTCCAAGTTATGAAAATAGCAAAATAAGTCAAGAGTGTGTTGAATCCAGTAATGAGATATGGGTTTAACCAAAGCATGGGAAGGGAGCAGACACTCTTCCACAATTTCTATGTCTCTTGCCTTTGCCAGTGAGGCTTAGCATTCTGACAGTTACAACTATAGTTACAATAGAACTCCTATTTTGCCATGGAAATAAGAATAAAAGAATTATTTATCTCACATGTTCTTCCTAAAATAACTGGAGATAAAATATCATAAATATTCCCAATTACCTTAATAGTTGGAAGCGTATAACATTTACTAGGAACTGAACATTTAAAGTGAGTGAAAATATCAGAGTGAAATTAACTCAGAAGGGGCGCCAAGTATTCAAATATTGATTTTCATTGCAAAGAAATGCTGTTCCTTGCCTTACAAAATTAATTAAGCTCTGTGTTAATTAATCACTATGCCTCTCTAATGAGAGGCTGCCAATCACCCTGTCAGATTGTTTACTGCTCAAATCCTAACCAAAATTTCATCTAGTTAATGATCTAAGTTAAATTTAACCCATGTCTCAGACCCCCAAACTTCATTCCAGAGCACAGCAGTGGTTGTAGCTTTGAAATTGACCTTGTCCTGTGATGTCTCTAAAAAAGCAACCAACTAGTCTCTTGGTCTTGTAGCCCCATATCAGGAATGACCTGTGTTTCCCCTGACTAAGAAAATAAGGGAATTTTGATGACGCTCCTATAAAACAAAATATATCGGTAGATTACATTGTGTTTGTATGACATCTCCAGTTGTAAGTTCTATTCCTAGAAATAAGTGAAGCTTCCAACTAACCCTGTCTGGATAGAGATACACAGAGGGTTCCTGAGTGCACACAAAGCTCATTGCATCCAATCAGGAATTTTTTTTCTTACCCATGTACCAGACATCCCCCCCACCCAAAAAAAAATCCTCCTCTCTGAGCTAATGGTTTTCTCTGTTTAGAACTGCTGAGAAAATAATCCGGCATCTGCTTACAACTTCTTTTCCTATCACAGCTCGTCCACATTGTACACATCAGTTCAGACAAATTGAGGGTTCAATTAATGGTTCACAAATATGGTCCCCAGGCCAAGAGATATGGCTCTCAAACTTGTCAGAAATAGGGACTCTTGGGCATTATCCCAGCTTCACTAGTGAGCAACTGAGAATTGGGGTTCAGGACTCTGGAATATGGTGCATATCCTAAGTGCCAGATACTGTCAGGCCTCCCACAGGGAGAAAACATGGGTGGAAAGGCTTTGAAGAAGAGGCAGTATTTCCAGACATCCTTTAGAACTAGGTCACATTAAAAATATGACTAGCCTTTTGCATGGCATGATTGGCAGAGATGCTGCAGCTCCAAAAGCACTCATCTCTGCTCTGACAGACGCAGGCAGGGCAAAGGAGACTGAAGAGATGAGGTGGGGAAGAGCATCCCACAGGCACTGAGGAGGGTCTGAGCTGCAGGAGAAAAGAGGGCCCTGACACAATTCTGTGCCAGTGACATAGGTCAGCACACCCAGGACTAGAAAATAATATGGGAGATGAGAGGTGTGTCCGGGGAACTTAGAGCCCTCATTAAGGATATTAAAAAATAATTTCTGAATGGATACATTGCCATGCAGCAAACTGTTTGAATATTTAGTGACTAAAAAAATAACAATTATTTATGGGGCCAGACAGTTAGAGGTTAAGAGGTTAAGGCAGGAGACTTCCATGCGGTTGACCTCCTTTGGATTCCCAGCATCACATGAACCCTGAAGAGCCCACTAGATCTAGCCTGGAGGTCCCTGAGCTCCTCTAGGGATGACCCTGGTAATTCTCAGCACCACACCCCAGGACCTCACATCGAACTACTCATTGGCTCAGTTGGCCAAGAATCTCCTCAAAGAGCCCCTGGCCTCCTGAATACCACTTGGGACAATCTTTCTACAAAGAACAGCTAAAATCATTTTTCAGTTTCCCCAATTTAGTTGTGGGGGTGTCTTCTCAAATAATCAGTAAGTCTTTGTTTACTGAAGAATGATCTACTTTGTTCTTGCTAAAAGCAAATCCAGAGATTAATATCTATAACTTTCAATCATTCAAAATCTTCCACTTGTTCTTTGCAAAACAAGCAAATAAACCCCCCAGGACACACTTTGAAAAATTTTTTTTTTTTGGTTTTTGGGTCACACCCGGTGACGCTCATGAGTTACTCCTGACTATTCGCTCAGAAGTCGCTCCTGGCAGGCACGGGGGACCATATGGGGAACCGGGGGATCGAACCACAGTCCGTCCTAGGTTAGCGCAGGCAAGGCAGGCACCTTACCTCCAGCGCCACCGCCCAGCCCCCTGAAATATTTTTCAAGTATTTGTGACTTTCAATCTAATTGAGGACTTAGGTTGATGCCCTTTTTTCAGACATAAGACAGCATCCAGGTACCTCTGCCCTGCCACTATCATTGAAGTCAAAGTAGTTTTAAAGTGTTGCTTTGAAACTGTTGATTAATTTTTAGAATGCTGATTTTGTGATGGGCCAAAGGTTAACTTTCAGGCAGTAGGTGGATGCTTATAAAGGTCCAATTTAAGGAAGTGCAGTCTTTGTTTCATGTTGGTCAGGAATGAATTATCATTTAATACAGGAAGTGAAATTTCAGGAGCAATTTCCATAGATAGCACTTGCTATGAAATTTGGTATATTCTTATCATCTGTTTCCTTTTTCTTTGTTTTCCTTTCTTTTTTGGGGGGGGGGTAGAGCAGGGTTGGGTCACACCCGGCAGTGCTCAGGGGTTACTCCTGGCTCTGCACTCAGAAATCACTCCTGGCAGGCTCAGGGGACCATATGGACTGCCAGAATTTGAACCACCATCCTTCTGCATGCAAGGAAAACACTCTCCTCCATGTTAGCTCTCCAGCCCCCGATCTGTTTCCTTTTTATCAAATGTCTTATGACACCCTCAAGGCACCCTCTGAATAACATATTTAAAAATAAGTGACATTGGGGCCCGGGAGATAGCATGGAGGTAAGGCGTTTGCCTTTCATGCAAAAGATCATCGGTTCGAATCCCCGTGCCCCATATGGTCCCCTGTGCCTGCCAGGAGCAATTTCTGAGCATGGAGCCAGGAGTAACCCCTGAGCACTGCCGGGTGTGACCCAAAAACAAAAACAAACAAAAAAAATAAGTGACATAAAGTTTTCTCCATCCAGAAACTATTGGTTTGTTTGTTGTAGTGGGTTTTTTCATTTCTCATTCTCTATTGATGGCTGTGTCATGAAACCGCTAAGTCAAGTTTATTACCTTCTTCCCTTATGTCTTTTCTCTTCCACACCCAAATAATCACACTCCAAATGTCTATCAAAGTAAAGTCAAATGATATTTTTGAGAGATAATTTAGATGGCTGTGTAAGGTGTACAAGATCACGTATGTTTTTATCAATTAATCCTATTGCACAATAATTGGTGACATTTTGGAACTGCATCAATATTTTAATCCAAAAGTATGACTCGATTATATTCTTTCTCTTCCTATGTTGTCAATATTATAGCAGCAAAAGAAAAGAAAAAAAACCCAATGGACAATTCATGACATTTCTTTGGGAGGGATCTTGGGTCACACAGGGCTATGCTCAGGTGGTACTCAATGGGACTATCTTGATAATGGATTAGAACTGGGTTCTGCTCTATGTAAAGCAAGAGCTTTCTCATTGTACAGCTCTGGGAGGGATGGAGGGAGAACTGTTTTGATTATAGGCACCAGGGACTCACTTAATTTGCACCAAAAAAAGTGTTAGACAAACTTGAGGTGAAGGAATGGTAGGGTAGGGGGTGAGGCCACATCCAGCTGTGCTCAGGGCTAGCTCCTGTCTCTGTGAGTAGGGGTCACTCCTGAGGAGGCTCAGCATATGCATTTTACACCGAAGTCCCCCCTTTCTCTTTTCACCCCAGCACCCCAGTGCTTCTCAAATAGTGGGGTGTGTCCCCCGGGGGGGCTAGGCTCCATAAAGCGGGGACGCGTTTGACCTCGGCAAACACTGTCATAACAAGCTAAGCCCCGTGTTTATATTTTGTATGTCTCAGGAGCTGAGAGTTGCTGTGTCCTGCTTCAAACTCCGCTTCGAAAAGCTACGCATTGCAGAACGTGCTCATTGTCTCCATTAATCCAGACATCACCTCTGATTAAAAAATCAGCTCAAATTATTTTATATATTTTTGTTTTGCAGGCTAACTTTTTTTTTAAATAAAGATAGTATTTACAGTCGTGCAGGAGCGCAAAAAATGTTTTCTTCTTCCTAGGGGGGCATGACAGAAAATAATTGAGAAGCACTGCCTCACCCCAACCTCTGTTCTGCAGAGGAATTTCCCATTTTGAATTTTCTATCTTTCCATTTCCCATCTCCCTGGGACATCTCAGGTCCCTTACATGACATCACTGAGATGAATTTGAAGCAGGAGTGGTGACAGTGGGTCTCTGTGCCCAGCCATGGTTCCAGGTCCTTCAATCTTTACAAGAGTAAGAACATAGAGTAATAGCGATGCTCAACCTCAGAGTTACAAAACAGAACTTAGTCTATATAGTGCTAAGCTAAGTGTGGCTCATTGTATGTATTTTTGTTTTGTTTTTGTTTGAGAAAAACTGGGTCTTTGTATCACATAGGAGGGTTCTCATTTGTTTCTCAGTGTTGTCTTAGTAATTTAAGTTCTATCTTCCATTGTTAAGGTATGACTAGCATGCTGTATGAATTTAGGATCTTTTGGTTATTTGTTTTGACCATTTCCCTGGGTATTATCCAATATTTCTTGGTCACTTGGAAGCCCAAGAGCTGGGGCAGAATTTATGGTCCTGAGAAAGTATAAACATCTTCAGAGAGAAATCAGGAATCTGCAGAAATGTCTAAAATGCAGACCTTATGTCAGCTGCAAGCAATGGTGGGCAGGGGGAAACTTTCATGTTCTTTATCTCTTTTGGAAAAATGCACTAGTTCAAACTAAAACAACTGTAAGTCAAATACACAAGATTTTCAGAGTAGTAACTAGACAAATTCTAGAACTAACACTGTTTATTTTTGTTTCAAAGTTATTCTTTAAACAACTGTTTAAGGTCTAATTTTTCTTTAAAGAAAGGCTAAAAGCCAGCCCATTTTTGTCTGGGATAACAGAATTCTTAATGATCAGGTGTGAACAGCGTTGTTAGAATGATTTTCTAGTTTAGACCTTGAGGACAGGAAATACGACAACATGTTGCCACCTAGTGGAAATTTTATAATATGTCCAGGCATTCTGTTTCCTGGAGCGCCTGACAGGGTTTGCAGAATCATTAAAGGCACCATTTAGAGGGAGCTTTTTTCAGCCATTTCCCTCACAAGGTTACCCCTAGTCCATGGACTCATAAATTTTGAATTTTAAAATTAAACATCAAATTCCAAGGACAGAAGTGTCTAACACTGTTATGAATGTCTGAAGGAAATTCCGATTTCCTTCCTCATATTAAGACCTATCAATTCCAAACCACTCTACTCTCCTCTCTGAAAATTTAGAGACAAAGGCTCAGGGCAAGCTTAGGGTAATTAAGTGACTTATCCAAAGCACTTGGCTTCAAGATATAGCTGAGGTGTGAATGCAGGTCAAAAGGTTTTACCTAAACTGAGCTATCCCCCAACCACTCAGTTTCTTGTATGCAATATAGTAAAAATGTGGCATTTGGGAAGTGAGTGGTTTCTTGTTCTTTAGCAAATTTGGCAACATGCCCTCAAATTTACTGTTCTGCACTACCTAAATTTGTAACAGAAATTCAGAGAAACTGTGTTCACCTTGTCTGATAATTAGGAATGTGAGCACAAATAAAAATGGGCAGTCAGATTTCATTATATGGAAAATTTTAATTATATGGTGAGATTTTATATATATGTATATATACATAGATATGTATATATAA
The DNA here is from genome assembly GCA_004027635.1 of Crocidura indochinensis. Lineage (NCBI taxonomy): Eukaryota > Metazoa > Chordata > Mammalia > Eulipotyphla > Soricidae > Crocidura > Crocidura indochinensis. The sequence goes on from PVKC010038917.1 coordinate 11,200, forward strand.
AAGGGAGCCTTGGAGTAGCTATTGGTATCCAAGAAAGCAAGAAGAGGATGGGGGGAGAAACCCCCAGAGCTGGACTGAGCAAAGTACCCCCACTTCTCTTCCTGTCTGGTAGGGCATCCCCTACCACTGAAATTCAAAGCTGAACAGTTACCGGTACCCGCAAAAGGCTCTAAACATTGCTTTCTGGGACTGTCACCCAGAAACTGTATATTTTATTGATTTACCTCATTATGCCTGTTGTTTCCAAACACAACCAGCTCCTCTCAGTGGATAGAAAAGAAGAAAAATGGAATCTAAGAACTAGAAATCAAGAAATTGTTCTCAAAACAGGGCATGGATTTACATGGGGAATAAAGACCTAAAGACTGTGTTTGCCCCAAAATGTTCCCTTAACAACTTGTTCAAAATTTTATTCTTGCTGTCAGTCATCTCTCTACTCATCTACTCTTCCTTATCTTCTCTGTCAACTATAACTGCCTCTCCTATAGAGTCATTCCAGAAAACATTCACACACACACACACACACACACACACACACACACACACACACACACTCTGCTATGGAAAGGGTCATATTAAAAACAATGGGTCTGGATTCTCTGTTATCCAGCAAAATGCCCACCATGTTCAGTACACAGCATGTACTCAATAGATATTTATGGAATGTTAAGTAAAAGCAGATCTAGCTGAATTGAAGATTTAAAAAATTTTGATGTTGACATTATATTTGTTTCTTCGACTCTGAATTGAGGGGGGGGGGAATGTTTCCATGCCTAAAGCACCTGTCTTGCCTGCAAAGGGAAGATACTTGGATTCCTGGTACTGTCCACGGGATTCATGAGTTATCCTGGCTTTGCTGTTTGTACAGGTGGCTCGACAGTCTGACATCCCTGATATTGAAAGTCACTTCCTGCAACATTACAGTGAGGCATGTGCAAACAGAGACAACACAGGATGTATGAGGCCAGGAAATGACTTTCCAGGCAACACATGTGAGCACTGCCTCTGGGCACTCAGGCTCTTGTCCTCAAGCTGTCAAAATTGAAAGCAAGGAACTGGATATCCTATGGTCAGATTCATAGAAGATTTCATTTAAGGGAAGATGGAAAAAAGGCTGAGAAATCCTAGATGATGAGTGGGGTCTCCTGCAGGATTCCAGAGAATGGCAGAAATCTTTCCTTTTCTAAACCATTTATACAAAGGATTGAATTGAACATTCGTTTATTGTGTTTCAAGAATGTGGACCATTAAACCAGGGGTCAGATGATTATTCTCTGATTGCTAAGCATCAGGATGTTTCAGGTCATTCAGTTTATCAGGAAAGACCAGGGTCATCCTGGTTACCAAGAACCATGGACTTTCCATGCCAATAATTCCATTTCTAAGGCTGGATCCTCAACATCTCCTGGTCTCTTCTCCCTACAACAATGACCCCAGTAACATTATGATCTACTTGTTTGCAAGCAATGGTACTAATGAGTGACCAGTAGTGAAA
>PVKC010038918.1:0-12669 GCA_004027635.1 Crocidura indochinensis
CAGAAGCATGACGGATCTCTTTCCCCATGCTGCTGAAACTCCCAGCTCCCAGAAAGGAAAGAGATCCGTCATGCTTCTGGAGGCTGGAAGTTCAGCATCCTCACCCAAACCCGCCCTAAGGAGCCAGGTGGAGAATGGGGAAAAGCCCAGGGTACCTTCGAGCCCCACCAATGGTCCCACCTCGGTGGCTTGCTCAGGCATGTGGCCCAGGGAAGCTGTGGAGATCTGGAGCAAGGTGGCAGCGGGGTGCTAGGGTCGCCCAATCCCGCAACCCCCCCCCCCCAGGCCTGGTTAAGTAGGCCTCCTCCAGCATGGCAGAGGCCTGCCAAACCCCATGCTGCTGAAACTCCCAGCTCCCAGAAAGGAAAGAGAATATTTAGAAATATTGACCTTCAGTGATGAGAGAGAGGGTTAGGAGACAGCTCAAGAGGCTAGAGCTCATGCATTCCATGCAGAAGGCACAGGTTTGAAACCTGGGACTTTTCAGTTTCTTGAGAATTGGCAATAGAGACCCATAAGCACTGCAGGGTATGGGCCCACTCCACAAAATATGTTAGAGAGAAATTAAGACAGGCCCAGATAAACAAGAGCCAAGAAAATTACCACTAGATACTCCTTTCAAGAAAAATTGAAGAAAGTTCCACAGTATTGAAATGAAAGGTCAAAAGCAGCACTAAAGCACAGAGTAAATATAGTTCTAAGTTAGAAATTTATTACTATGAATATATTAAAAACAAGAAATTCTCTTAATCAACATAAAGTTATAAAGTTAAAGAATTTGCAGAACAAACCAAACCCAAAGGTTAGAGACAAATTAAAAATTTTGTTGAAAAATGATGAGCAAGGAGATGGAAGCAGCAATCTAAAACTTCTGAGAAATGGATCTATGACTTGATTACTTTTTCATCTAAATTTTACAGAGTATGTTAAGATGAATCAAAATTGAAACTTCTCAACTCTAAAAGTTGGAGAGAAGGAAACAATTTAAAATTCATTTTATAATAAAAGCCTCATCTTCATTATAAAACTTGATATAAAAGTACAAAAAATATAATTTTTGGCCAAAATTCCTTATGAGCTTAGGTGGAAATCCTCAACTAAATACCAGTGAACTGAATTCAGCAATATTTTAAAGGGACTGAGCATGATTGTCAAGTGAAATTTATCCCTGGAATACATATTTAAAAAATCAACATATTGGGAGCCCGGAGGTGGCGCAGGAGGGAAGGTGCCTGCTGCCTTGCCGAGGACGGACCACGGTTCGATCCCCCGGTTCCCATATGGTCCCCCGTGCCTGCCAGCGTAGCCAGGAGTAACCCCTGAGCGTCACTGGGTGTGGCCCAAAAAAACCAAAAAAAAAAAAAAATCAACATATTAGGGACTGGAGAGATGGCATGGAGGTAGGGCATTTGCCTTGCATGCAGATGATGGTGGTTCGAATTCTGGCATCCCATATGGTCTCCTGAATCTGCCAGGAGTAATTTCTGAGTGCAGAGCCAGGAGTGACCCCTCAGCAACACCGGGTGTGGCCCAACATTCCCCCCAAACAGAGAATTCAGACAACTTGGACAATGAACCTGTGTAGATATTTTATCAAAGAAGAAAAGAAGACACAAAAGGGAATATATATATATATATACATATACATATATATATATATATATATATACTCAATATCACAAACACTCAGAAAAATAAAAATCAAAAGCACAGTAAACCCTACACAAACTAGAATGGCTATTGTCAGAAAAAGAAGTGTTGAATTCTGTTGTTAGAGAAGCAAACTTTTAGAGCCATTGCTGAAAACAGTGGTTCCTCTAAAAAGTGAAACAAGAACTATTATATGATCTAGCAATTCCATTTCTGGGTTTATGGTGTTTGTTTTGCAAGCAGCCGATCCAGGACCTAAGGTGGTTGGTTCAAATCCCGGTGTCCCATATGGTCCACGTGCCTGCCAGGAGCTTTTTCTGAGCGGATAGCCAGGAGTAACCCCTGAGCACTGCCAGGTGTGGCCCAAAAACCAAAAAAAAAAAAAAAAAAAGAGAGAGAGAGAGAGAGAGAGAGAATAAAATTAGTATTTTGAAAAGATACATGCACCACCACATTTATGTTAACATTCTCAGTATCTCAAATATGTTAATAACATGTCTATCAATGGATGAATGACTTTAAGAATATATGCTCTTTAGCTTTATTAAACTTTAACATTATGACATTACAAATTATTATTTAGTTATTATTAATTATATATGTGCCATGAAATGTTATAAAGCCATGAAAATCAAGAAATTTTTGTATACATGACTTTACAGATAAAACTAAAGAATTATTTTCTCTTAATTTTTTCATGTAATTTTTATTTATAATAAATTTAATTTTCTGTCTTTTAAATTAACACTGTAATTGTCTATTTGTTACGTTATTGTCTGGAGACACACCTGGAAATTCTCAAAGGCTACTCTTGACTTGGTGCATGAAATCCTTGCAGAATTTATGGGACCACGTGAGGCAGATAAAGCCCAGGACTCTTGCATGCACAGCGTGTGTTCCAGTTAATTGAGTGATCTCTACTGCTTCAAAGGACATTATTTTAAAATCAAATAATGCAGACACAGAAAAACAGAGTATGATATTACTGCCATATGAAATCTAAAAACTTAAACTCATAGAATCTGACAATATAATTATAATCCCTGAGACTTAGAAATGGTATAAATGGGGGGCCGGAGAGATAGCACAGAGGTAAGGCATTTGTCTTAGGCGCAGAAGGATGGTGGTTCAAATCTCGGCATCCCATGTGGTACCACGAGCCTTCCAGGAGAGATTTCTGAGCATAGAACCAGGAGTAACCCCTGAGTGCTGCCAGGTGTAACCCCCCCAAATGAAATGTAGAGATCTTGGTAAAGTTTATAAATTCTAATCATAAAATGAATAAATTATGGGTACCTAGTACAATAGCATATTGACTATAGTTCATGTCCTATTGACAATTGAATACCATATAGTCTCAAGAAAAGATGAAATACTGTAATTTGGATGGAATTGGACAACAGCATGTTTAGCAAATGATATGAACCTTACTACAAAGAGTGGTGAGTTCAGTTAAAGAAATAACTACCCTAATAACTATCATGACAATGATAGTGAGTGAGAGAAATAGAATGCCTTACTTGAATACAGGTAGGGGGTAGGGGAGGAAGATGGGGAACATGGGTGGTGGGAATGTTGCACTGGTGAAGGGGTGTTCTTTTTTCATGCAGAAAGATGGTGGTTTGAATCCCGGCATCCCATGTGGTCCCCTGTGCCTGACAGGGGCGATTTCTGAGCATTGAGCCAGGAGTAACCCCTGAGCATTGTTGGGTGTGACCAGAACAAAACAAACAAACAAACAAACAAAAACAACAACAACAAAAAGGAAAATATAAAGTCATGTAATTTGCTGCTAAATGAAGTGACCTGGATAGTATCATGCTGAGTGAAGTTAGTCAGAGGGAGTAAGACTGACACAGAATGACTTCTCTCATATGTAACATATAAATAAACATATAGTAGAATTAACAAACACCCATAGACAATGGAAACAAAGAACATGGCAGCCAGTATTCAGTAGTAAACATGCCACTTAAGGTGACATGGATATAAGAAAGGGAGGATGTTTTAATACTTTCCCACAGCTATAATGGAGTGAAGTGTTCAACTGGGAGGAGGAAGTTGTGCTGAAATGGTAAAGTATCATGAAGACATATTAGCAACAGTTTGTAAACCACTGTAAAACTTACATATTTATATAAAGCTTTCATAAAATCTGACTAATAATTGGGAGACAAATAGGGGCGCTGGCAGAGGAAAATATACACTAATGAAGATATTGGTGTTGAAACATGTATTCCTGAAACCCAATCAGGAGTAATTTTGTAAATTCACAGTAATTAAATAAAGAAATTAATGAAATTCATTAAAAAGTTTTAAACTCCATCAAACATTGGGTAAGGAAATGAATGTAGAGTCCTCTCAAGAAGACCAATTGATGACAAAAAGTACATGAAAAGATGCTCATCTTCATTTGTCAGTAGGGAAATCCAAATCAAGATGACAATGAGATATCACCCTACACCAGTGAGAACAATATATATTAAAATTTTGGGAATAATCTGTGTTGGCAGGGATGTGGAAAAAAGGAACTCTCAGTCACTGCTAGTGGGAATGTTGTCTGGTTCAATGTCTGAGGTATGTAGTGTTATCAGTAAATTCAGAATTGAGTTACCATCTATCCCAGGAATACCACTTTAGGGTAACTACCTTTAAGACAGAAAAACATTTATTCAAAATGATGTGTGCACACCATTATTTCATTGAAGTACTCACTGCAAAAGCTAGGATTTGGGATCAACATAGATGTCCAATGATAGATAAGTGGCTAATGAACATATGGTAAATGCACACAATGGAATATTACACAGATATAAAAAATGACATCATTTCATTTACAGTAACCTAGATGGAACTAGAATATATAATGTTCAATCAAGTCAGACATCCAGAAGGATAAACATAGGATAATATAACATATATGTGGCATTTAGAATAACTATATTAGGGAATTAAATAATTTAAAGGGTGATGCCTAGATCATCCTGGGCCCTAAGCAGTAGGGAAAATATGGAAATAAATTGAGTAGATAGGGCTAGAAGAGATAGATGAAGGACTGGGCGGTGGCACTGGAGGTAAGGTGCCTGCCTTGCCTGTGCTAGCCTAGGACGGACCACAGTTTGATCCCCGGGTTTCCCATATGGTCCCCCAAGCCAGGAACGACTTCTGAGCGCATAGCCAGGAGTAACCCCTGAGCGTCACCGGGTGTGGCCCCCCCCCCAAAAAAAAAGAAGAGATAGATGAGAAGCAAGGGGGATCCAGGGTTTAAAAGGATTCAGGCTAAGGAATGATAGATCTAATTATCCAAACCACAGCGTCAACAACACTGAAATTATAAGACCCAAATTTTGACAACCAAATTTATAAAGGTACCTGTTAAGAGAGCAGTCTGGGATGTATGGTGGAAGGAAGGAAATTAAATTGGGAGCAATGATGGAGAGAAGTTGACACCGTGATGGGATTAGTGATGGGACATTGTATGTCTAAAACACCTATGAATAACTATGCAAATATTGTGCTTTAATAAAATAAACTTAAAAAGAAACTAAAGCAAAAAAAATTCTTTTCAAGTTGTTGTTTTTTACTAATGATGTAGGTGAATTCCTCCCCATTATGTATGGTGCTCCACAGCTTTCCGAGCAGGCACAAGAAGCTATGTTTTAGCAGGCCCGGGCAAAGATCAGGAGTTTGAGAAAAGAAGTACTTGAAAATAACTGTGTTCAGGAAATATCTGGTTCACAATTAGAAGTTCAAAGTTGCCAGTGCTCAGCAGACATTCATGATCATACTGCTCTGAAAGGTGGCTAGAAGCCTGGAGGTATAATAAAAGAGAAATTGGTGTCTTAGTATAGTTGGTGACAGACTGTTCACTCTGCAGCTGGCAAGAAACAGAATTTGGTTTGTTGTTTGCCTATAAGGTAATACAGCAGACTGGCTAATGGCTATTTGTTAACCACGTTAAGCCTTGGATGACTGGGCTTTAGGAAATCTTTAGATTATTTTCTGTCAATAGCGGTGAAACTTTTTATTAACAGTTATATCTTGTTCTAATATTTGGTTTAAACAAGGGTTGATAACTATGATCTTCAACATGCCTCTGGGCATTTGAGATATGATAGACACTGGTGACAAATATCTGTTTTTATGGAATATGTAGTTTTTTTATATTGCTTTTGGAAAAGAACCATTAATGGATTTTCTGGTTTTCAAACCAACTTCTTTAGCTGAGGCAATTTATTAAATACTCAACAGAAAGCCACCACTTCTCAAGAAACTGTGAAAACCACCAATCTAATCTAATCTAACCTCCTTCCCACCATCCAGTGTTACAAAGAAAGAAGCTGAGGCATAGAATGACTATGTTACTGATTTAAATACATAGCTTTTGATGGTAGTATTCTGAAATTCACTTCTACCTTGTGGTATCTTGAGTATGTTGTATGATTGTGGTGGAGAAATGAGAGAAAAGTTATATATCATGGTTTGGGGAGGGAAAAATTCTCATTCTATCAGTTGATGGAGTGGTAAAAATACCAAAAAGAATATGAAATAGAACATCTGTTGAAAAGTGATCCATTTAGGAACTATTATAGGAAATATTCTATTTCATAATAAAAAATATGGGGCATTTTCTCATTGAGCTCATCTTTCTACTAGCTTTATAATTCTATCTTCACATTAGAACCATCTAGGAACTTTTACAAAAATTTGCTTCCTGGGCCTCCCCATTGGCTAATTGAATCAGGTTCTCCAGGGTGTGCTGGAAATAACAGATTATTCTGATACTCACTGACTTTCTAGAGATGTGTATGAGCTGAACATATCATTTCAGAAGACCTCTAAATACAAAATCAAATTAGGCCTTTCGACAAGAGGAAGAAACACAGAAGGAAAAATATATCCCTGGTCAGTACAAAAACTCTACTCTCAACTTTTATTGCTATAAACCTAGGACTTGGACTTCTCTCCAGCTCCAGCCTTTGAAAGGCAACCCCTTTCTTTCTTAATAATAAAATATTGAGACAATAATAGCCCTAGAACTTAAAACAAAACTTACCAAAAAAAGTACAAAAAAAGTTCCCTGGTTTTATGCATAGTCTTGGTAGATCATGGGACCTACTCTTCTGCTCAGAATGGTGTGGGAACCTTTCTCTAAGGGAAGCATCCTTTGAGATGCAGCTATTCTGATTTTCACTCCCTAGTCAATGTAAGTCAAACTTTTCCTGATTGAATTGTGATAACAGGAGTTGGCAGTACCAAAAAATATTTAATCCATTTTCCAACTTTATAGATTAAAACATACTTGACTAAAAGTGTCCTACATAAAACCATACAGGAAGTAAGTAGCTATGAAAATCATGGCACCAGTATATTTGGTCTGATTCTACAGTGTTCCTCAATTTTTTTGTTGTTTTATGGATATTTTAAAGTATAAGATGTCAGACTCAGTAAATACATAAAATAATATAACTAACTTAATTATGCTACCAAAATAAAATTTACTTCACATTTTAGTCTTGGGAGCTGGGAGGTGGCGAAGGAGGTAAGGTGCCTGCTGCCTTGCCTGCGCTAGTCTAGGACGGACCACGGTTCGATTCCCTGGTTCCCATATGGTTCCCCCATGCCTGCCAGGAGCGACTTCTGAGCGCATAGCCAGGAGTAACCCCTGAGCGTCACTGGGTGTGGCCCCCCAAACAAAACAAAACAAAACACATTTTAGTCTTGTTGTTTTAGACTTGAAGAAGGGTGGGTTGGATGTGGGCTACATTAGACATTGCTGAAGGGCTACTACCAGTTCGGTGTTTGGATAAGGGGGTTGTGCTTTCTTCTAAAGATACTTGGATCTGTGAAATGCTGGCACTCAAACTCATGCCTCTTGTATGTAAAATACTCACATGCCCTTTGAGACACCTTCCCAACTCTAAGTATTTGGAGAAGAGGGCATTTCCAAAGATAGTCAGTGGTTCAATGTGAAGACCCAAGGATGCTGATCAGGTCCTAGAATGGGGATCACTAGGAATGCCAAGAACCACACCTATGTTATGCTTAATGCTTTGGAGGCTATGTGATATCAAAAATTGACCCTGCTTTGTATATGCTATTTTTGGGTTCCCATTTAAATTAATAAATATAAATAAATAAGTAAGTAAATAAAATGAGACAGATTCAAGCTAAATCGTAATCTTCCTCTTCTAATCAACTTCTCCCTATTTTATATAATCTGTGTACAAAAGTAAATCTTACATAATACTATATGACTTTTTTGTTTGTTTTGCCACATCAGCAGTGCTCAGGGAGTTACTCCTAGCTCTGCACTCAGAAATTGCTCTTGGCAGGCTTGGGAGACTATCTGGGATGTTGAGGATAGAGTCCAGACCCGTCCCAGGTCAACCGCATACAAGGCAAATGTCCTACCACTGTGCTATCACTCCACTCCTTATATGATATTTTGTGTCTTTATATTTGATAAAATACTTAAATAATATTTTCAGCTTCTTTACTCATATAACATTAAACATTTGACATTTGGACATGCTAGATATCCCAACACCATGTACATAAGTAAAACAGTCAAAAGTTTTATTTATGGTCCTAGGTAATTTTTTTAATTTAATTTAAAGAATAGTTGACATAGTTGACTATGAAAAGTTGTTCCCAAAAAAGTGAGAGCGAAAAAAATTTTTTGTTTGTTTTTGGGCCATACTCGATGACGCTCAAGGGCTACTCATGGCTATGTGCTAAGAAATCGCTCCTGAATTGGGGACCATCAGGGACACTGGGGGATTGAACCTTGGTTCATCTTGGGCTAGCATGCACAATGCAGATGCCTTATGCCCTGCACCACCAATCCATCCCCAAGAGCAAAATTATTTTTAAAAATAATAGAAAAAAAGAAAGAGAAGAGAAAAGAGAAAAATAGGAAGTATAATGACAAACAAATTTGTGAAAATTATTTTATCTCCAATGAGATACATTAAGTCATTGGCAGAAATTTTAGTAAATTCTTGTTGCTATCTGACCATTCTGTTATTTCATATATTTCTGACCATTAAGTGATCTCAGCTACACATTGGCATTTGATTCGGTGTGTTAATATGGGGATGACATTATCAAATAAATGAAGTTGTTGACCACATGGTCCAGGAATTCAAAACACTATTATTAATGCTGCAACTTTTGTGGGACATGCTGTTAGCTGACTGGTCTCCTGGAAGTAGGAGAATTTGAAGGATTGACGGGGAGGAAGGATGCCCACACTCACTCTAAAAATAGTACTAATTATATCAGTCCAAGTACCTGCATACCTGAAGTTTGGTCAGATTGGTGTCTCTGCAGAGAATCCTAGAGGATTGGTGAAGCAGAGTGATAGGCAAAGTGATGATTATGGGTGATGGATATGCAGATGTGGGACTTGGCCTGTCTTTTCCTCCCAAGTTTGCCAGTTTCAGCTGTATGGCCAGTGTATCCATGATGTTTTCACAGCGTGGTTTATATCTTTTTTGAGAACAGAGTCTCTGACGCTTGCCTGGTGCAGACTGGTGCAGACATCATGACTGAAGTTTTTGTATTTTTGAATTCAACACCTGAGGTTAGTTGTATCTACAAATATAGAAAAAAATAAATAGAAAGAATTTACATATAAATACATCTTGCTTGAGAAAAAACCTTTAATACACATGCTATAGATTTAGTTGATTGATTTTATAATAGAATGTTGATCTAGATGGAAAATCATTAGTCATAAGGTATTATTCCTTCATGTTTACAAATTTTTGACATGTTTTATTTTTCAAAGTAGTTGAACAAAGTTATACTTCTTTATCAATACTTGGTTGATTCAGACTTTTTGCATCATTGCTAATTTATTAAACATAAAATTGCATTTATTTTTCAAGCTTAGATTTTCTGATTATTAATCAAATTGAGCATATTTAATATTTTTAATAGTGAGTCAGATTTTTGCAAATGGAAAACCCATTTGTCTTTCTTACTAGGGTGTGGTTTCCTTTTTTTTTTTTTTTTTGGTTTTTGGGCCACACCTGGCGGTGCTCAGGGGATACTCCTGGCTGTCTGCTCAGAAATAGCTCCAGGCAGGCACCGGGTACCATATGGGACACCGGGATTCGAACCAACCACATTTGATCCTGGATCGGCTGCTTGCAAGGCAAATGCTGCTGTGCTATTTCTGTAGGCCAGGTGTGGTTTCCTAGAAGCTTCTGTTGAAAGGTGAAAATGTGCTAGGCTCAAACCAAAGGCTTTACACATGCAACCCATTAATCAAACCCATTTGTTTTTTTTTCTAAATATAGGTTGTATATTTTGTCTTTTGTTAAAAAAAAGCTTTATTTTCCAGTTTGTGACTTCTGATTCTGTATATGCTATTCTATTTGTTTATAAGAAGTTTAAATTTTAAATCTATAATCAAATCCATTAGGTTTTTTCTAAATATAGATTTATATTTTGTCTTTTATTAAAAAAAAAGCTTTATTTTCCAGCTTGTGACTTCTGATTCTGTATATGCTATCTTATTTGTTTATAAGAAGTTTAAATTTTAATATAGTTTTTTTTAAACTGGCTCTACTCTAGCCTTGAACCACACCACCCAAAAGAGCTCCTGATGGCTCCTCAACAGAGTTGACCCTGCCCATGAAGAGCAAAGCCTGATTCCTGCCATGCACGTTTACACATGATGGCATTTTTGAACTGGCTCTGCTTCAGCCATAAAACACCCTGCTTGAGCGGGGAGCGATAAAAAAAATCCTACCCAGAAGAGCTTCTGATGGCTCATTAACAGATCTGAGATAACCCCGCCCACAAAGGGTGGAGCCAGAGGAGTCCAGCCACTCCACTTTGAGGTCATGCATATCTCCTAACCAATGAACCCCAGCACAACACATAGGAAATGCCACACTACAAGAATGACAATGGGGAAACAATGTAGGCCTCTACCATGCATAGAGAATGAAAATGGCAGCACTAATGAATGAACAAATGCCAAAAACTTATTTAGTCTCTCAGATAAGGAGTTTAAAGAAGCAATATGAAAGATTCTCATAGTACTCAAAGAAAGCATAGAACGAGCTGAATAAATCACAAATAAAAGCCAAAAGATGAAATTAGAAATGAAAAAAAAAAAACCCTCCAAACTGAAATAACAAGACTGAAAAATTTGGTAGACAAAATGAAAGCCTCACTGAAAAATCTTCTCCAAAACAGTAACAGCAGTTGAGGATAAAATCAGTGAGCTGAACTATGAGGTGCATAATAACTTCATACAACAGAAGGGGTTGTAAAAGAGTCTCAAAATAAATGATCATACAATGGAAAAAATGGAAAAAAATCCCGAAAGAATATGAACAGATGAAAATAGAAGTCTTTGATAAACTCAACAGAAAAAAACACCAGAATCATTAGAGACCCAGAAAGAAACTCCCAGGAAGAATCAATAGTCAAGGACTTTGTTGTAGAGGAACTCCCAGAGCTAAAGAATGCATATAACCAAATGCTGCATGCCTGAAGAGTACTGGATAAAAAGGACTCAAAGAAAAGCACCCCGGGACATCCTAGTCACTATGACAAATCCCACATGTAGGGAGAGAATACTGAAAGCAACAAGATCAAAAAGTGAAATCACTTTCAAAGGAGCATTCTTAAGATATATAGAAGACCTGTCATAAGAAACCCTCAAGATCTGAAGGTAGTGGTGAAATATAGTGATAAAACTTAATAAAATGAGTTAGAATACTGCACCTAACCAGATTCACAATCAGGGTTGAAGGAAGGAGACTTAGCTTTATGGACAAGCAACAACTCAGAAACTTTAAAGACACAAAACAAGTCTTAAAATATAAACTGAAAGATCTACATTAAGACAGACAGACCAACAGACACACCAAAGTCCTATATAACAATAACACTAAATCCCATGACAATCATCTCTCTCAACATCAATGCACTAAATGCTCCAGTTAAGAGATACAGAGTAGCAAAATGGATCAAAAACCTAAATCCAACTTTCTGCTGCCTACAAGAAACATCTGAATAGTCAGAACAGACATAGATTCAAAATCAAAGGTTGGAGGACAATAACCCAAGCAATCAACTCCCTTAAAAAGGCTGGAGTAGCCATACTAATATCAGATGACCCCGGCTTTAGATTTAAAATAGCTATAAGGGACAGAGATGGATGTTTCTTAACAACAAAGGGATCTGTACAATAAGAAGAAAATCATACTCCTAAATTTATATACACCCAATGAGGGAACAGCAAAATATTTAATACAATTATTAACACATCTGAAAAAAGCATCAATAGCAAACAATATTAGTGAGAGACCTCAACACTGCCCTGTCACCCCTTGATAGGTCAACCAGGCTGAAACCCAATAAAACACACTCGCTCTGAAAGGAGAGATGGAAAAAAATGTCCTTGTAGGTATATATAGGACACTTCATTCCTAAAAATTGGATACACATTCCTCTCCAATGCACATAGGTCATTCTTCAGGATAGATCACATGCTGGCCCATAAACATATCTCCATAAAATCAAAAGAATGTAAATTGTACAGACTACCTTCTCAGAAAAAAATCACTAAAATTAGAAGTGAACTACAAAGGGACACAGAAGAAAAACTTTAGCACCTGGAAATTAAACAGCTCACTACTGAACAACCAGTGGATCAGAGATTAACTCAAAGGGGAAATAAAAACATTCTTGGAAACAAATGTAAAAGAAGACACAAATAATTTGTGGGACACAGCAAAAATTGTACTAAGAGGAAAATTTATAGCTTTTGAGCACACATCAGGAAGAAAGACCCTACATAGTAACAATGACAGCTTATAAAATTAGAAAATAATCAACAAAATGAACAAAAAGTACATAGAGCAGAAATTAATAAAGTAGAAATACAAAAAAAGAAAAACAATCCAAAATATCAATAAAAGCAAAATTTGGTTCTTTGAAACTATAAACAAGATTAATAAACCACTAGCAAAACTCACAAAGAAAGGAAGA
>PVKC010038919.1:0-12662 GCA_004027635.1 Crocidura indochinensis
TGAACCGTGGTCCGTCCTAGGTTAGCGCAGGCACCTTACCTCCAGCGCCACTGCCCGGCCCCCAAAACTAAATTCTTTAATCGAATAACCTTGCATTACAAAGTTGTTCATGATTGAGCATACAGCTTACAACACCTATCACCAGTTCACATTTTCCATCACCAATATCCCCAGTTTTCTCCAGTTTGCCCTCCCCACAGCTTGTTTCATATCTCTCTTTTTCTCTCTTTCACTTTATTTTTATTAATGTTTTATTTTTATAATGGCTTTATTTAAGCAACATTATTACAAATATGATTGTAGTTGAGTTTTCATCATAAAAAGAACACCCCCCCATCACCAGTGCAACATTCTACCAACGATGCCCCCCATCTCCCTCCTCCTCTACCTCCTACCTGTATTCGAGACAGGCATTCTACTTCTCTCACTCATTAACAATGTCATGGTAGTTGTTAGTGCAGTTATTTCTCTAATTGCACTAAATGACATTTTCCTGATCCATTATGATCATCTCATAACAGATTACAAATAGGATACTAAGTTGATTTAAATTTCTTTACATAATCAACAGACAATACTATCAAAATTCACTTATTCTTTTCACATACCCTCTCTATCTCTGAGTTCCTACCATTGATTCATCTCCTCATTTATTGCAGTATAAGATGGAATATATTTCTCAGTAGAAAGATGGTACTTCTTGAGAAAAATACTCTTATGCCATGTTAGTTCCTTTTTCAGAGGTTGATTAATTCTATATACAGAGAAACATTTTATCAGTGTCAGTGTGTTCTGAATTCCAGTGGTAACATATACATTCACTTTTACTTTTCTCCTTTTAATTGCATCCTAATTTAACCTTGTTCTTTGATTTCATGAGCGTATCACAAATGTAAATGATTATATTTTCAAGGAAGATATACTTGAAGTAATTAGGTGATAAGGCCAAATTCTATTATTAAAACATTGTTGACATTGAATTAATAGGGTTAAAACAGAAGTCATTAATTGAAACTCTTCTCAAAGTATTTTTACTGTGCTAGTGCTTATAATAGTAGAACTGAAAAACAGGACTTTTCAACACTGTCAACTGCAATTAGGAGAATGTGCAGAACTTAATGTTCTCTTTGGTCAGCCACGAGTCCTTGGATGCATATGCATTCAGGGTTAGGATCTTTCTCTATCTTCTATAGATTCTATAAGAATGTAAACTTGAAATGGTTTATACAGAGAATTCATTCTTTTATGATTTGGCTTTCACATTTCTAGGTACTCTGGGATGTAGGGATGTGCACACAACAAATGTGAACCTCAATTATTTCTGCTTTCTTTATTTATAAATGGATCATAATTCAGTTGGAGGACCTTGAGAGAGGACTGTGATTTTAAAATTTCAAACTAACCAAAATATTTGCTAATAAATATTGAGCATTATCTGAAGTTCTCAAAATTTTAAGGCATTGTTTAACTTTTGTAATTGCCTAGATTACTTTAAAGTTATCCAAGCCCATTATCCAATATATGGACAATAGCCTCTATAGTGCAAGTATTACTTTAAGAGCAGGTGGAGAAAATCCAGCTAATAAAATCATGTATATGTCCATAGAACATGAAGAGACAAATAAGTGTGCTTCTTATCAACTAGCCATGGCCTGTCTTCTTGTGCTGTATGGCCCATAAATTATGCTACAAATATCCAAATAGTCCTTGGCAAAAAAATAATTCCTCATCCTTCTTTAAGAAAATCTGCTTTTCTTTTGTACAGGATAAGGATATTAAGTAAGTCTCCTTATGATGGAACTGAACATAAAATTAATTATAAGAGTAGTCAGTTTTATATTTTTACTCCAAAGTCTAATTTTCCATTAAGAATTGATTTCATTAAAGTTTTATATTAAAAAAATAGTGCCCCTCATACTTTTTTTTCTTTATGAGCCACACCCATTGACGCTTGCTCAGGGGTTACTCCTGGCTATGTTCTCAGAAATCGCTCCTAGCTTGGGGGACCATATGGGATGCCAGAGTATCCAACCTCAGTCTGTCCTAGGTTAGCACATGCAAGGCAAACACTCTATATTGCTTGCACCAATGCTCCAGCCCTTACTTTGGTATTTTTATCATGACATTTATTATTGCCTTTGAAAAAGTTGAGTCTTGTTGTTTCATGAAATTTTATTCTTATCACTGAAAAAATGTTTACATTTTATTTTATTTCTTAGCTTTTGAAATTTCATCAAGATATAGCTAATGTTAATTTTAAATCATTATTAAAATTAATGTATTTGTATGCTAGGACCATTTCAAAGTAAAAATTTAGCTATCTTCAGCTTTAGAACACTTTAGACCACCTGAATGGTCACCATTTTCCTTTCTTTTCTTCCTGTTTTTTTTTCTTTGTTCTTTCCTCCTGGAAGCATCCTACACTGATAGTATTATTAGTATGGAGTGTCTTCTCTGAATATTCTCTGAATACTAATATCCTCTGAATACTAATAATATTATTAGTATAGAGTATCTTCTCTGAATATTTCTCTTCCATATTTTTCCTCTTTGTACTTTTCCCTGGTAGTTTTATTTATTTGGTTTTTGGGCCACATCCGGTGACGCTCAAGTTCATTCCTGGATATGTGCTCAGAAATCATTCCTGGCTTGGGAGACCATATAGGGCAATGGGGGATCAAACCATGGTCCGTCCTAGGCTAGCACTTGCAAGGCAGATGCCTTACCCCTTGTGCCACGGTTTTGGTCCCTATAATCATTATTATTATTATTATTATTATTATTATTTTGGTTTTTGGGCCACACCCGGTGGTGCTCAGGGGTTACTCCTGGCTGTCTGCTCAGAAATAGCTCCTGACGGGCACTGGGGACCATATAGGACACCGGGATTCGAATCAACCACCTTTGGTCCTGGATTGGCTACATGCAAGACAAACGCCGCTGAGCTATCTCTCCGGGCCCTATAATCATTATTTTTAACTTTCATGATCGCTTATACTTTTTCTTGAATCCTGTTTGTATTTTTCTTCACTTTAATTTGCATAATTGAGTAATGAGATTATGTAAATTTGATATAAATAAACATCATATTTAACATGATGATTTGAAAGACAAGCAGACATTGAGGCTGCAAGGACAGAGAGGTTGAGTAATTCTTCTGATATATTTCCCATAGTAACATTAATCACAAAATTCTGCTAAAAGGCTTATTAAAAGTTGGTTTTAGGTGTTTTATTTATTTATTTATGATATGACTTTATAAAACTTGGATGTATTTGTTCCTCTTTCCTTGATGAGCTGTCACAAATATTAAGTATTTTGTATTTAAAGTATATTTGAGAGGAAACAGATAAATGGAGTTCCTCAGATACAACCTGTCGTTACAATTAAATATTAAAAGCCTATGATAATGTGAATAGTTCCCTTCATATTTTGCTTTTCACAGCACCTTATTTCATTGAAACTCATTATTTTTTTAGTTTTATGTTTCTTCCAGTAAGCTAATCCCAGTGTGTATTTTTTGATGTTGCAAAAATTCAAAAATATTTTGCAGTGAATAGAAGCTATAACTATGTTAACAGCTAATTATTTATGCACTTTTTTTTTAAAAAAATTAAAGTTAAATATTATTACTAACAGTATCACTAAAAAGAGTTTACAGGGGCCAGACTAATAGTACAGCAGGTAGGGCATTGTGTCATGCAGTCGACCCTGAATGGAGGCAGGTTTGATCCTCAGCATACTGTATGGTCCCTCAGCCTGCCAGGAGTGATATTTTTGTTTGTTTTTGGACCACACCCATTGACACTGAGGGGTTGGTTACTCCTGGCTATGCGCTCATAAATTGCTACTGGCTTGGGGGACCAATTGGGACACCAACGTCTGTCCTAGGCTAGTGAATGCAATGCAGACGCCTTGCCTCTAGCACCACCGCTCTGGCCCTTGCCAGGAGTGATTTCTGAGTGCAGAGCCAGGAGTAACCCCTGAACACCACCAGGCGTGGTCCAAAAACAAAAGCAAAATAAAGTTTAAAGTACAAATCACTAACTTAGAGAAATTTTTTTTCAAATGTCAGATGTAGTCATAGCTTTCTTTGTTTCTAAATGTCCCTTCTGGGTTAAAGGAGAAGAATATAATTCACTTTCTCTTTGGAAGTTCATCTTTGTTTGAAAATATAAAGTTCCCTCTAGCTTTGAAAGTATTAAGACAGGGGGCCCGGGAGATAGCATGGAGGTAAGGCGTTTGCCTTTCATGCAAAAGGTCATCGGTTCGAATCCCGGTGCCCCATATGGTCCCCCGTGCCTGCCAGGAGCGATTTCTGAGCATGGAGCCAGGAGTAACCCCTGAGCACTGCCAGGTGTGACCCAAAAACCAAAAAAAAAAAAAAAAAAAAAAAAGGAAAGTATTAAGACAGGGTTTGTATGACCTGTATATAAGGATATGAACAATTGTTCCCATGACAACCAATACCTACATGTGACAATATTTCTCCCTAATGGAATACTCCCTTTTCCGTATTCAGAGAAATAGTGTATGTATGACCTGATAGTGACGAGGCTCAGTAACTGGTATGGATGTCTGATTAATGTTAGAGAAAAATAACCTTTCGAGTTCATTGAAGTCTTTGAGAGAGAGAGAGTTCATGAGTTATATTGCTAGCCAGAGGAATCTCTTAATATGGAAAACTTTCCTAATTTTTCAGAGTTAAAGGATTATAAGAGAAAAGTATAGCAAACTATTTGAAAATACACCTCTAGGGGGCTGGAGAGGTAGCACATAGGTAGGGCATTTGCCTTGGACGCAGCCAACCCAGTATGGACAAATATGGTTTGAATCCTCACATCCTATATGATCCCCGTGCCTACCAAGAGCAATTTCTGGGGACCCGGGAGATAGCATGGAGGTAAGGCGTTTACCTTTCATGCGAAAAGGTCATCGGTTCAAATCTCGGTGCCCCATATAGTCCCCCGTGCCTTCCAGGAGCAATTTCTGAGCATGGAGCCAGGAGTAACCCCTGAGCACTGCCGGGTGTGACCCAAAAACCAAAAAAAAAAAAAAAAAAAAAAAAAAAAAAAGAGCAATTTCTGAGTGCAGAGGTAGGAGTAACCCCTGAATGCTGCTATGTGTGACCCCTTTCCCCCCGAAAAATAAAGAAAAGAAAATACACCTCTAGGAGCTAGAGTGCCTGAATTTGCATCCCTGGGTAACTTCACCTGGCAGTGCACTGGATTACTTCAGCTCATCACCCTGTGGCATTCTGGCGGTGCTGGAAAATGAACCCAGAGCCTCACACATGCAAGGCAAGTGTTGTTACTGCTCAATCATAACCCTGGCTTATCATTTAATTTCTTTGTGACTTGGTGCCCCTTTCTGAAAAGTGGAGGTCAATAAGAATATTAACTTTTACTAGCTTTTTTGAGATCTTGATCAATTCACTTCATATAAAAGCTTCAGGACAATGCCTAGAATTTTGTAAAGTACTTTTACTTTACACATGTTAACTTAATTGCTGTTTGTAACAATATTAAGATGCTAGTGGTGTATGTAAGTTCCCATACATTCATTCCCTAATTATTTTACACAGATACATGTACATTCATACACACCAAACAAACACAGCGCCACGCCTGTCACAAAATTTGAATTGATGGTACTGGAGAGGTAGCATGGAGGTAGGGCATTTGCTTTGCATGCAGAAGGATGGTGGTTCGAATCCCAGCATCCCCTATGGTCCCCTGAGCTTGCCAGCAACAATTTCTGATTGTAGAGCCAGGAGTAACCCCTAAAATAAACAAAAAAATCTGAAGTGAAGCAAGGAGCTGTACCTCACAATTAACAAAAACAGCAGTACCTTTTAGGTGTGCTCATCAAAAACAGATTTAGGCATTCATAATGTTGATATTGCTGAATGACAGGGTGAGCAGGAAAACACTTTGGGAATATATTATCTGCATCAGTAAGGACACATTTTAGAGCAACTCTGGTTTCTAATTCTTCACACTCCTTTTCATTGTTTACCATTAGTTAATATCTGTCCAGTCGCCATCCCTTGCCTTCCTATGATTTGTCAGAATTAATAAAGACTATAGAACATTAAAATTCAACACAAAGAGTTTCCTTGTAGAAAAGCTAATTACTTAATGAACCCAGATCCGGATTCTCAGATTGGCTAGACATTCTCTGATCTGTGCTCTCCTTTTCTGTTCATTCTTTATATCTAAGATCTACAAAACTATAAAGTGGACTTGTAGTCTGGGACAAAACTGAAGGCTGAAGTGGAAGGATGGGTTCAATCCCCATCACCACCTGTTCCCCCAAGCATCATGGGAAGTGACTTCTGAGAGAGCTGGGAGTAGATTCTTAGCAAAACTGGAATTGGTCTTGCCAAAATAAAAAATAATGATGATAGAAAATAAGTTTCACTCAGAAAATATTTTTGAGATTTTAAAAGTTAAATGTATTTAATGATTTTTTATTTAGTCACCATAAAATTACAAAGCTATTCATGATTGATTGGATTTCAAGTGTACCATGTTTCAACACCGATCCCTTCACCAGTTTCCACTTCCCTTTACTGACTCCACTATTTCAGTACAAAGCTATTTGCCTCCAACTCATAAGTCTGCTTGTGAGGCACTTTATTTTGCTTTGCATTGTGGTTTACTGTACAGCTGCTGAGAGGGTTTTATAAGTAATACTTTACTGCCCTACAACACCACATTCCTTGCTGGTTGAACACTTTCATTCATTATAATAGTTGCTCCCTCTCTGTCATATCTTCCAGCTCTCTCAAGTGGCAAGTGTCCTACTGAAGACCAGTTCTCATGTTCTTTGTTTCCACTATCTTTAGGCAATTTTTATTCCACCATTATGTTTTGTTTTGCTTTTGTTTTTTGGGTCACACTGGGTAACGCTCAGGGGTTACTCCTGGCTATGGGCTCAGAAATGGCTCCTGGCTTGGGGAACCATATGGGACTCCAGGGATCGAACCCAGGTCCATCCTGAGTCAGCCGAATGCAAGCCAAGCACCCTACCACTGCACTATCTGGCCCCACCTTTATGTTCTTTTTATATTCCACATCATTCTGTGTCATTCTCTCGTCTTTTGACTAACTTCATTCAGCATGAAATTCTCCCAGTCCCTGCATATAGCGGGTAGTTGCACAACTTTATTTTTACTTATGGCCAAGTAATATTCTATTTTGCATATATGTACTGTAGTAGTAGTTTTTAATCCAGTCATCCATTCATTTTTACTTGGGTTGTTTCCAGATATTGAATGTTGTGGATAGTGCTGCAAGGAACATGGGGGCCCAACTGTCTTTTCTCCATTTTGTTTTTTGGCCCTTTGAGAATACTCTTTGATATGTAGTTGACAGTCAAGTACAAGTTTAATTTCTAGATATTTTAGGAATGTTCATATTGTTTTCCAGAAAAGCTGAACCAGCAATGAATGAGAGTCACTTTCTCTGTACATCCACACATGTACTGGTTGTTCTTATTATTTTTGATATGTTCCAGTCTTTGTGGAGTGAAGTGATATCATTATTGTTTTGATTTGCATCTCCCTGATGATTAGTGATCTGGAACATGCTCTTTCGTGCATCTTGGCCACTTGTATTTCTTCTTTGGGAAAACACCTATTCATTTTTTTCTCATTTTAGGTGAGGTTGAATGATTTATTTATTCAACCAGTGACTTATATATCTTTGATATTAACTTCTCAGAATATTGATAGGCAAATAATTTTGCCATTTATGGGCTGTGTATCCTGGTCATTATTTCCTTTAAGGCATAGAATTTATGCCTTACTTTAATGTAGTCATATGGTTCATCTTTTCTTTCATTTACTTAAGTCAGTGGTATTTCATCTTTGAAGATGTCTTTAGCTTCAATGTTCTGGAGAGTTTTGCCTATGTTTTACCCTGTGTATCTTATGGATTTAGGGCTGATGTAAAGGTTTTTAATCTATGGTATTAGAAGAGGACTGAGTAGTGTTTTGCATGTAGCTAACCAGTTTTCTGGGCACCATATGTTGAAGAGACTTTCTTTGATCTACTTTAGATATTTTGGATTTTATCAAAGAATAATTGATCATTTACCTGAAGATCTATCTTAGGATATTCCATTTTGTTACATTTAATTAAGAGTCTGTGTTTATTCCAGTGCCATGTTATTTTAACTACTATAGCTTTGTAATGCAGGTTGAAGTTAATAAAGTGATACCTCCTATCTTTTCTCAAAGATTGCTTTAGCTAATTAGAACTGAGGCGTAATTGTTCCATATGAATTTCAGGAGTGTTTGATCTATTTCTTTAATAAATGTCATGAATATTCATATAAAGACTTTATTTTATCTGTATAGTATGTTGGGGAGTATTGTCATTTTGATCATATTAATCTTATAAATCCATAGGCAGAGGATTTATGAAGGTATTGTTAAATTGTGGGCTATTACTGTAAAAAAGAGGTTGCATTGATTACTTGTGTGTGAAAATTCCCAAGATCCGGGTATCCAAATAACCCCAAAGAGTAGAATAAATATTCTTCATCTCCACATCCCACAAATGAAAATTAAAGGACATTAAATGAATGACAGTGTCCAAAGCATGTAATCAATTCTCAATATATTTTAAGGCTATGCAAGACAATCAAGATGACAAAGGAACTAAAATTTAGTCAACAGACTAGAAATCGTCTGCCTTTTTCCAACCAGTGAAAATATCCAGATTCCTAGTAGTTTTAGCTTCATGCTGCCTTTAAAATAAAGTATTGCCTCGTAATGCAGTTGTGAGGAACTTAAAGAAAAGGGTGCTCAAAACACCCTTGGACCACTCAAAAGAGTATGTACCTGAGAAATATGGGATCTTCAAACGTGGTTCAAATGAATTTTAATTCTGTTTGCATGTAATGTTCTTCTCAGGTGCATGTCTCATATTCCTTTGTGTGTTTTTTGAGATAGATTGTCCTCTTTCTATTTCTTTCTGCATTTAGCACAGTGCTTTGCAAGTAATTATGTGCCCAATTAAGTGTTCCTTTCCTATTATAAACCAAAGCAGCGACTTTCAGTTAAAAATATTAACCTTGGAGCCGGAGAGATTAGATTGTACACTTTTGATTCCTGCCCCCACATATGGCCCCCTGAGCCTGCTAGGAGTAATCCCTGGATGCGGAACCCGGAGTATGGGCACCAGAGCTTGAGCATCACTGGGCATGGCCCAAAAACTAAAAAAAGAGAAAAAAAAACATGTTCATGCTCTAGCTTGAGCCAATTCCCTAAGTAGTACATTTTAGAAATCATTTATATCCCTTTTCTTCTATTTGCTTCAGTCTTTAATATTTAAAGGCTTCTGTGCAAATAGACACAGAATTGTGGAGGAGTTTGTTGTCCAAGCATCTGTTTTGTAGAGTTTAGGAACAGATACCAGGCATGAAAAGCTGCTCTGAAAATGAAGATCACAAGAAGTAATCTTCAAGCTCTTTGTCATCTTCTCATTTCTTTTACAAGCAACCTTTTACAAGGGCTCACTCAATAATATTAGGGAAACAGTTCCCAAACTAATAACACTATCAGTCATGGTATAGATTTGTGTTGGAGTCTGAAAGGTGGTAATTTGATGTGAACAAAACCTATATGAGTCCCATGAGGCAAAAGTGGAGTTATTCACCTCATATATTGGGCTCAAGTACTGGCTCTGGTAAGGACTTAAAGATTCACATTTAGATAATACCAAATGCCCATAGGCAGCATAACGGGAGAACTGGTCTCATTATTAAGTTTAGGGAAAGGTAGTTTGAGAGGGAGGGAGATTTGCCTGTTTGAGGGATGGGATCTGAGTATACTGTGATAGATTGGAATCATGTGCGTGAGAAACCATTATTAATAGCTTTGTAATCAACAGAATCTCAGTAAAAATTAATAACAAAAGAGAGAGGAAAGGGGTTCTAGTGAACACTAACATTTGAGACACAGTAACATATACTCTCAACAATTTTTTGTTTCTGGGCCACACTTGATGGCACACAGGTGCCACTCAGGTGGCACTCTTGACTCTCTGCTTAGAAATCACTCCTGGCAGGCTCAGGGAACCATATGGGATGCCTGTAATTGAACCCAGGTATGTATGATGATGCAAATACCAAGAAAATATACCAAGAAAATAAAGTTCCAGACTATAGTTTCAATTAACACAGTCTTTTGAAGGGATACTAATGACTTTTCATTAACAAAGCAAGAAACATTATGTTAGTCTTTTAATATTCTTTTTAACCTTCTTCCTACGATGATAGGCCATCTTTCTTTGACTTATTATGAATAAATTAAAAAGTTGGCTTTTATTAAAATTATAGGCAAAAATTACCAAAAACAGACAGAAAACAAAGTTAGGCATTTTCATGATAAAGAGTTCTCCTTAGGGGGCCGGCGGTGGCGCTGGAGGTAAGGTGCCTGCCTTGCCTGCACGAGCCTAGGATGGACCGCGGTTCGATTCCCCGGTTTCCCATATGATCTCCCAAGCCAGGAGCGACTTCTGAGTCACCGGGTGTGGCCCAAAAACCAATAGAAAAAAAAAAGAGTTCTCCTTAAAAGTTTAACACAATACCTATAAAGTAGATTTAAAAAAAAAAAGAGTTTTCCTTAAAAGTTTAACACAATACCTATAAAGTAGATTTAAAAAAAATGAGTTCTCCTTAAAAGTTTAACACAATACCTATAAAGTAGATTTAAGATTTTAAAAAAAATCTTATTTGTATCCAGAAATACAAGATTTATCGCTCCTGGCTTGGGGGACCATATGGGAAACCGGGGGATCGAACCGCGGTCCGTCCTAGGCTAGCGCAGCCCACCCGGCCCCGGAAGGAAGACTCTTAAGCTAACTGTGATGACTATCAAGACTTCATTTCCTTGGATGCTCTAACATCCAAGGTATGAAAAAAAATGCAGTAATTAAAATATCTAAACCTGGGCCAGAGAGATAGCACAGCAGGGCATTTGCCTTGCACAAGGCCAACCTCATCAGAATCCGGTTCAGTTCCCAGCATCCCATATAATCCCCTGAGCCTGCCAGGAGCAATTTGAGTACAGAGCCAGGAGTAATCTTTGAGCTCTGCTAGGTGTGATCAAAAACAAAACAAAACAACAAGAACAAAAAATATCTAAATATGATTCTATAATTAGAATAGTCTGCCTTTTTATTGCTTTGTGTTATATTGTATTGTATTTTGCAATATATGTTTTGGTTCCATGGACAAACCCAGGGCCTCACATGTGTGCTCTCTCATTATCCCTAGTCTCTTGCCTCTTTATAGGAAGGGTTTGTAAAAATTAACATGACACAGTATCCTCATGTACATACATGTGCATGCAAACACACATACTCATATGCCATATTATTGATAAATTACTCCTCCTCACAGGCCAGTTCAGGGTGCAGACAATATTGTTAACAAAACACTCTTTTAATATTTGATATTTAATCCCATTTGGCCTGCAGGAATCTTTTAGTTTCCTTTATACTGAATATTTGACTTCTTTCTATAAAAGTTACCCATTTTCTATCTTAAGGAACTTAGCTTTTGAATGAGCTGTCACTCAATTAGTGCTTTCTTCTGGTAACCTTTTTTTTTTTGGAGGGGGGGGTGAGCCCCATACCCAGCAGTGCTCAGAGGTTACTTCTGGCTCTGTGCTCAGAAATTGCTCCTGGCAGGCTCAGGGGACCATATGGGATGCCGGGGATCAAACTAGAGTTTGTCCAAGATCGGCTGCATGCAAGGTAAACACCCTACCGCTGTGCTATCTCTCTGACCCTTTCTAGTTACCTTCTGAAAGTCATTTTTGGTCTGTTTTTTTTTCCTACAAAATCTACCGATGGAAATAATAATTTGTTTCTACACGAGTGTGAGGACCCCTGAGATCCTAGTATCAGATAACAAAAGAAAAAGGTCTCATAATTGAGGCCCATTTTTCCAAAACACAAATATCCTTGTTTTTGTAAGACTGAGATGATGTTTAAAGAGAAGTGATTTAAGATGATGATGCCAGAACTATTCCAAATAAAAGGTTTGATTTCACTTTGTTTTCCTCCAACATTTACCCCCTTAGTTTACATTCCCCAGTTAAGAATTTAAAATAGACCTTTGCCAAAGCCTCAGGTTCCACCTGGTTTGGGGTTAAAATAACCACATGAAGCCACTGAATTTTGCATAGTTTCCATTTGAAATGATATATCGGCTTAGGTTCTCTTTCAGGGTAATCCAGGTTTACATGAAACTTGGCCAAGCTTTGGATAAACCTGCTCTGAGTTTTAATTTTATATCAGACCCTATAATGAGCCACTCACCTAGTTTGGTCTTTCAAAAACTCTTCTCTTCTAATGTCCCAAGAGTATATATAATAGTTACTAGAGGCTGAGGCATGGCAACACCTTGTTTTAGTATAATGTAGGGGAGAATTTCTCAACAACTTGGAATTCATTCTAATGGAGAAACCAGACAGACTCAATAATAGAAGCTCTAGTATCAGGCACAACACATTGGGAAAGGAATTTCTTTTGAAGTCTCAACAAAAGGGTTTTCAAGTAAATAGCTCAGGGAGACCAGGTTAATTCATTTTTTTTATTTTGTTCCTTTACTTTGCATTCAATAACTCAACAAATATCCATTGA
>PVKC010038920.1:0-12670 GCA_004027635.1 Crocidura indochinensis
CGTTTTGATTACATATGTCTTTGTGATTAGGTTTCGGTCATGTGAAG
Source organism: Crocidura indochinensis (assembly GCA_004027635.1). Lineage (NCBI taxonomy): Eukaryota > Metazoa > Chordata > Mammalia > Eulipotyphla > Soricidae > Crocidura > Crocidura indochinensis. Next base: position 48 of record PVKC010038920.1, read on the forward strand.
AACACCCCCTTCACCAGTGCAACATTCCCACCACCAATGTCCCATTTGTTTTGTTGTGGACAGAAGAGGCAAGGAAATAATGGGGAAGAACATGATTTTGGAGTTCGTATGCCTAGGTAGAATTTTTTAAAATTTATATAACCATTCCACATAACGGTAAATTTTCAAGTGCTCATCAATGATAAGCAAGGACTTATTATAACTATACTCCTTCAGACTATTAGGATTCCAGACTATTGAATGAATTTGTATATGCTTTCCAAATAAATAAATCAATTTGTCGAAAAAAAAACCTGAGAAGACATACAAGACAATGATCTAATGTTGCTGATGTTATCCCAACTTTAAACAACAACCTTTAGTTTTTTAGAGATTTTTTCCCCCCAAATACCCACTTTAGTCTAGAAGGATGACTTCACGCATAGTTTATACCTGAAGTGAAATTCAGAATTCCTCACACAAACCTTATACCAAAGAATGTGGGCTTCTGTGGGAAATAAGGTGTTATACTCTTTGTGAAATTTTTCATTAATCAAGGTATCATGATTTATCATAGCATTAATATTAATGCTTTAGGCATATGATGATATGATACTACACCTGCCACCATTATGTCAAAATCTCTTTATGTCTTCTTGTCCCACACCTTTGCTCTCCCCATCATTTGCCCTCTTAACATACTCAATTCTGTAGGAAACATCTCTGAGCTTATTCTTAGTCACTCTTGTATCTTCTTCACTTTATGTTTCTTTAAACTTCATATATGGCTGAGAGCATCTGGTATTTGTCTTTCCCTTTCTGACTCATTTTGCTTATCATGGCACTCTCAGTTACATCAAGCTGTAATTCAAGGCAAGATTTGATCTTTTCTTCCAATTAAGAAGTGTTCTTTGTTTGTTTTAGACCACACTGGGCAGTGCTCAGTGGTAACACCTGGTTTTGCACTAGGAAACCACTCCTGTCAGGCTCAGGGGACCACATGGGATTCTAGGATAAATAAAACTTGGTCAGCTGCATGCAAGGCAAGCACCCTACTCATTGTGCTATTGCTCCTGCTCCTAGCTGAGTAATATTACACTGAGTATATACACCTCAATTTCTTTATCTTTTCCTTTGTTGTTAGGCCCTTGGGTTGTTTCCAGATATTTAATATTGCAGCTGGTGTTTCTATGAAAATAGTTTTGCAAATATCTTTTCAAGTTATAGATTAGATAGAGGCCAATGAGAAAAATCAGTGAACCATATGGAAGCTTTATTTTTAATTTTTTGAGAACTCTATATCTTTTTCCATAGAGGTTGAAGCAGGTAGATGGCATTCTCACTAACAGTGAATAAGGGTCACTATATGTCTCCAAAGCTTATTATTATTTCTGGACTATTTAAAGTAGCTATTCTCACTTGTGTGAGGTGATCATTGTCATTTTGATCTACTTTTACTAATAACTAGTGATGAACAATTTTTTATTGACTATCTCTAATAACTAGTGATGAACAATTTTTTTATTGACCATTTGTATGCCTTCTTTGGGGAAATGTTTATTCAGTTTTTCCACCCATTTTCACGATTTAATTTTTTGTCATGTTTTGTGAGTGTTTTAAATATCTTTGATGCTAATCTGTTATCATATATATTGTGTGTGAATATTTGCTCCCATTCAATAGGATATCTTTTTATAGATGAGGGTTCCCACACAATTCGTAGGGGGAAAAGGTTCCCATTCATGGTGATTTTCATCTCAAGCATGCTGCATTGCACGAGCTATGCACTTCATGAGTCTATGAGAGCCACTGTGTAAGTGCCTAGAAGCTTCTAGGGCTGTACTTAGTAATGCTCAGAGGATTTCGGGTGCAAGGGATAACATTTGGGCTGAGTGCATGCAAATCATGAAGTTCTTTAATTCCTTTGTAATCTATGATCCCAGCAGGTTGTCTTTTTATTTTAATTGTTGTTTCTTTCTTTTTAATTTTTTTTTTTTTGGTTTTTGGGTCACACCCGGCAGTGCTCAGGGGTTACTCCTGGCTCCATGCTCAGAAATTGCTCCTGGCAGGCACGGGGGACCATATGGGGCACCGGGATTCAAACCGATGACCTTTTGCATGAAAGGCAAACGCCTTAACTCCATGCTATCTCCAGGGCCCCTAATTGTTGTTTCTTTCAAAAACTTTTATTTTGATGTTCTTCCATTTGTTTATTTTTGCTTATTTATATATTTTTCCCAATGATACTCTATCTTTGGAGTCCCTGAAGAAATGGCAATGATATTTCTGCATATATTTTACTCACTAGATCTTGTATATTCCTTTTTTTTAATTCATCTTTCTTACCTTTTGAATATTATGTGAGATAGGGCTATAGATTCATTCTATCTTACAATTAACTAGCACCAGTAACCAGATTACTATTGTTCCACTTCATGTGCCTGATTGGTCTTTTATGGTAAATTGTCAATATAACTGAGGGTTTATATCTGGGCTCTCAATTTTATTCCATTGGTTTGAGAGTCTGGTTTTATTCTGGCAACACACAGTTTTGATTACTCTAGCTTTAGAGTATAGTTTACTATCAGAAAATGCATCAGCTCCATTCTTTTTTCACACATCCAAAGTTGCTCTCACTGTGTCCCAAGTGGTCTTATAATACATGCTTCATAAATTATTCATTTACAGAAAATTTTTATTTTTTCTTTTACTTTCTCCTTTACCTAATGGTTGTTTAACAATATACTTAGTCTCCATATTTTTCCCAGTTTCTCTTTTGTTGTTTGTGACCTCAAGTCATTCTAATTTGAGAGAATAATTAATATAATTTCTATCTTCTTGCATTTAGATACACTTATGTCCTAGCATGTGGTTTGTTCTGAAGATCATCCTATTGCTCATGAGAAGAATATGCATTTGACATTTTGAGACCAGACAATTCCCTGCACATGCCTGTTACATTTACTCATGTAAGGTTATATTTTTATTCTTATAATTTTTTACCTTTTAGTTGATTACCAATGAGAGTGGATTGTTAAATACTAAGTCATTTAGTATTTATTTTAGAGAATAATTATTAGTCATGAATTTCTTTGTCTATCTTAAGATTTTTTTAAATTACTACCCCATAGTGATAGCCTAGTTGGCTAGAGTATTCTTTACTGGAGATTTTACCCATTAGACATTTTGGAAATATTAAAGTTCATTCTGGTCCATGTAGCTTTAGTTGGAAAAATGCTATGAGTCTTATGGGGATTTCATTAAATTTGAACATGCCTTTCTCTTGTTGCTTTTAGGATTCTTACTCTATCTTTGGTTTATGTGATTTTAAATATTATATATTTTGGTGTTCATTTATTTAGGTCTTAATTTTAATTTTATTTATGCTTTATTTTGTTCTTGGAGCTATACTTGACAGTACTCAGGTGTTACTCCTACTTCTGAGGTTACTCCTGATGGACTTGGGGGCCATATGGAATGTCATGAATTAAACCCAGGTTAACTGAATGCAAGGCAAATGCGGTACCCACTGTAATATTGTTCTGGTCCCATAGTTTTTCTTTTTAACTTTTAAGGTTTCCAGTATTTACAAAAGTCACCTACGGAATTGGAGAAACTATTCACTAATACTCATCAAGTCACAGTGTGTTTTCTAGAGGTGACAACAACATACATGACATGTGAAGGGCCTTCAGACTGGCTGCACTTTGGAAGATTGACAGCATACTGTCAACTTTAGGGATTCTTTGAGCTAGGTTTAAGCAAAAAACACTAATCCCACCGTTTTTCAGCCCTTAGCTTGTGATGACTGGAACTCACCTCAGAATTTGCCCTCAGGATGTTTCTTTCAAAGAGGGATCAAAGATGGCTCTGCTCAGGAGGATTGTAAGAGATCACTGAGGTAAAACCTGTCACTGGTTTGGACCCTGAATACTTTAACTTATCTAGTCTCTGGTCTCCCATTCTGGTACTGTAAGAGTAAAACTGTGGTTGGGTGCTGCATTTTCAACAAAATCCTCATGCCTTAGTACATGGAGATCTATTCCTGACAGTTGCCTACTGTTCATGTTGTTGGGCTACCTCTCTGAACCTTGTATTCCTGTTTGCTGTTCATTGCTTCACAGCAGGGTTCCCCTCATGGGAACAAGTCTGGGCTCTCCTCTGTTCTGCCCAGTGCAGCCCTCAAGGAGAATTCTGTATTTAATTCAACCTTTGGTGTATATTTTTCCATGATCACAGGAGAATGCAGCACAGATTTTCCTTTTCCTTTTTCTTTCTTTCTTTTATTCTTATATTTTCCCTTTTCAACCATCTGGCTCTTCTTCTTAAAAAATATTTTAAATTAAATAAGGAATGTATATATCAGTACCATATTCTCTAACATAGTACATATATATTTGTGGGATGCAGAAAGAAAACACATACAAGTAGAAATATCAAAAACATTTAACTCACCTTTTACTATTTAATATTTAATTTAATTTACTATTTAAGTAATGGGCAATATAATGCTTTTATAAATAATGCTCATAGGACCCTCTTCATCTATAAATATTTATGCATTTCCTTTGCCATTCAATTATGATACAGTTTGGTTGCAAGCTAGTTGTCAGCATCTTTGATGGCCAATGTTAGCAATAAACTAGGGTAGGAGCTTAGATTTGTCATTGAGCAAAAGGCCTATGTGGTAAAAATTTGTCATTCTTGATAGCCATCTCAGTTTTCTTGAGAGTGACTCTGTTCTGGAGTCTTTCAGAGGGAGTATTTAGAAAAGGTATTTGAGAAACTCAACCTAATAAAAATGCCCAAGGTATGTGTTATCAATTCTGTAGATAATTTTTCTTTTCTTTTCTTTTTTTTTTTTTTTGCACTGTTGCTCTGAAGCACAGTCTGATATATCAAAAGGAGCCATGATCTTACTATTGACTAATAAAAATTTCTACACTTTTGGTAGTTTTTACACAGACTACGTTCTGGAAAATTATATCATTCTAACCTCAATGAACTCACTTAATTTCTCATTATAGTGATTAATAGAGAGAACATTAGTATGGACAGAAACCAGGCTTAAGTTAACCAATCAAATGGAATATTTTTGCTGATAACAAAGTGAAAATTAGAAAAAAAAATCAATATCCTTTATTAAGACAAAAAAAGAGACAGAAAAAGTGTGGGATTTGAATAGAAAAATCTCCCTTCTACTTACCAAAACAACCATCACTGATGGATGAGTTCCACATAAACTGGGGGGGGGGGGGCGGAGAGGGGAAGAGAGAATCTCAGAACTCCTAAATTAGCTTTGTTTTAGGAGTCCTAAATTATTGCTGCCCGTTCGAATTTAAATTTTAAGTTTCAATTACTTATGAGAAAGGAAAGAGGGAAGAGTGCTTGCGACTTGGAAATAAAGGATTTAAAGAATTCTTCCACTGACTTGTGAAGATTTTCATAGCATATTTGCAGCAGTTTTTCAAGTTTTATGGCCCAAATGGACCTCCAGTCTCAAGTTTCAGCTGTATTATTTTTTTTTCTGTGACTTTGGTTTGTATAAAAACAAAGGAGGTGTTTTAGCCACATAACAAAATAGAGCTCTTGTGTGACTCTCGTTTGTAGGATTTGGCTGTCTGAGATGTTTTCTATATGGGCTTTTTATAATTCTTATGTGGAGAGGATGAGGCAACATTAGAGTGGGTAGAGTGCTTTGCATGCGTTTATCTTAGTTATTGACTCTTCTGTTTTGTTTTTAGATTTCTTTTTGGTTTGGTTTTTTCTTTTCTTTCTTTTTTCCTTTCTTCTTCTGAATGGATATATATAGCCTCTAGCTGGATTCCCATCAACCACCCCCAGCATTTCCCCCCCCCCTTTTTTTTTTCTCTTTTTTCTTTTTTTTCCCCAATAGAACCACAGAATTTACATAACCTTGTTCTTCCTCATAACTTGAGGGGAAAAAAATGGATGGTACTAGGAACGAACAGTTGTCTAAACATTGAGTTGAAATAAAAAATGATCAGATTTAAGCACCAAACCTAAAGTCAGCAATACTAGAATCAATACCCAATCTATAGCAAAGAAGACCTCTCCACTAGCAGTCCAGGGGGCAAATTGTGGAGGTATGGGATACATGCTGGGAACAGGGATAGAGGGAGGACAACACTGGTGGTGGAAATGGCCCTAATTCTTTGTCACTATGTACCTTAAATATAGTAATATATACTGTGAAAAAACTTGTAATTCACTTTGATCACAATAAAAATTATTTAAAAAATATATTAAAAAAAAAAGAACCAGCATGATTCCTGGGGAGTTTTTTTTTTTAATCTCTTAGAGTCCTTAACTGATCTGAATAACACCTTATTTATACATGTTTCTCATTCTGAATTTTAGGATGGACATACATCTGGGAGAGGAAAGACTATTATTTAACAAAGTATCATGTACTAAGCTCACCCACAGTCCAATAATTTGTTACTGGTCACATGACCTGGGAATTCCTAGTGGGCTGTCTACTAGAATATTGATTTTTTTACATACAGTAATTTAACAAGCATTGTATAGTGTCTACTACATGGTTGACAATACCACAGGCTTGGAAGAAAAAAACTGATAAGGTTAACAAGTGTATGTGTCAGGAATTTTTCCAGTTAGTACTACCCATGGTCCTATCATTTTAGAGTAGCTACAACACTGGCAGTATAGCTTGCTTAAACAACTTTCTTAGAGTCACACAGTGTGTATTTGAGCTTAGATCTTTCTGCTCAAAAGTAGAGGCCTACTCTAACAACTATACCACATGACAATCAACATTAATTTCATACACATTGTGTGTCATGCCCCAAATTAGATAGGTTATATAATAGAATGAAACTAGGGACCTGATGCTAAGATACACATGATCAAGTTAACTAAACTATCTCTAATTAAGTCAAAAGTACTATGACAAAACATTCAATCAACAGATATGTAATGAAAACCTTGCACATTCTGGACATGCTCTTTATCTACTGGTGTGTTATTGGTGAATATCAACTTTCTGAAAGTTATGTCCCAGACATGCATAATATATATATGTGATTAGGACACATATGCAACTACATTGTGCTCAATATGAAAAATCTGGATTTAGAAATCAGTAATCATTTGATATCATTCTTCTGTACATCCTTCTGTATCTGTATTAAGTATTCTTAGTACTTAAGCGATGACCTTTGGGAGCACATGAGGTAGAAGCTAGTGGTTAATGCATAGGGTCTATAAAAATAGGCCCGAACTCATTATCACGGAGATAAAGAATTAGGGAAGGGGATTGGAATGGGAAGGAACTGCTAAATGCTGTCCTGTATCTTCCCTCTTTCACTACTTCTCATTTGATGCACTTTCAGTGCACAGAAGACTGGGATCTCATAAGAAGTTCACATAGTATTTAAGGGACAAAGGCTGGCCACTTGGGAAGGCAGATGCAGTGTGTTCTCCTTTTGAATTCTGCTTTTATTTCCTAGAGTTTGAAACCATTAAGCCAAGTTTCCACTCCACCTCTTTGCATTGAAACTGTTTCCTACTGCATCAGATTTTCTCCTTACCCTAGGAGGCCTCCCTTGCCCATAAATTTATACTATGTTTTATGTGCAGGGATTACTGTACCATCTTATTACACCTCCAGGAAAGTTTGAATATTGACAGCGGTGGCTGGTGACAGCATACATTTACAATTGCAGAACAATCTCTTTCTCTTGTGCCCACTCCTTTCTCTCTCTCTCTTCTCTCTCTCTCTCTGTCTCTCTGTCTCTGTCTCTGTTTCTGTCTCTGCCTCTGTCTCTCTCTGTCTCTCTCTGTCTCTGTCTCTCTCTGTCTCTCTCTCTGTCTCTCTCTGTCTCCCTCTCTGTCTCTCTCTGTCTCTCTCTGTCTCTCTCTCTCTCTCTCTCTCCCTACAGTGGTGTGATAGATTTAATTCCTGGAAAACTTTGTGGGCATGTTTTAAGCATAATTTTTCCTGCTGTGAGTCTGGAATAAAGTCTTTACAGATTGCCAAAGCAGTTGCAGTGAGTTGGTTGTTTACAGGTGCACCTAGCTTGTCTGCATGGAGGCTACAAGCTGATTTAGTAAATTCCACTCTTTTTATTGATTGATTGATTGAATTTTTTTTTTTTTGGTTCACGCCCAGCAGCACCCAGGGATTCCTCCTGGCTCTACGCTTAGAAGTCACTCCTGGCAGGCTTGGGGACCATATGGGACGCTGGGATTCGAACCACCATCCTTCTGCATGCAAGGCAAATGTCCTACCTCCATGCTATCTTTCTGGCCCCAGTAAATTCCACTCTTACCTTCAGTTTATCAATACATTTAGACACACTGCAGTTATACTCAGTTGTAGATGTTCTAATTAGTCAGTAAAGATCAACAGTAGTAAAAGAGACAATAGCATCTCCCTAATGTAGTAGTAGTAATGGTAGTAGTAGTAGTAGTAGTTGTTGTTGTTGTTGTTGTTGTTGTTATGTGAGTCTTCAAGCACCACACAGAAAGTGCAAAGACCCCTCTGGGAAATTCTCAGCCAACTGAATCCGTGGTTGAACAAGACAACCTGAGGACTTAGTTGCAGTGTTGCTGGTGCCCTGCTGCTCTGGTAATTACCTAGACAACACTAGTGCTGCTCACAGGCCTCTAGGACTGCACCTGGTGATGCTCAGGAACCCTGTGAAGTCTGAGATCAAATAGGTGTTAATCTCATTGAGGACATTCACTTTAGCTCAGGTACTGTATTTCTGCTCCCCCTCTCCCAATGTAGCCTGCTACATGGGGTTGTCCTTCTGCAAAAGAAAATATTATAAAATGCCAGGGTCACTCTGTGATTCCTTGGGCCAATAAAAAAAAAAGCAGCAGCTCTGAAAAATACTGCTGTCAAAGCTGATGATTGCTTCTGTGAAAAAATAGAATTTATATTTTTATTGTGCAGGAGGAGGTAAGCTCTTGGACTGAAGGTTTATAGGGTCAAAAATACTAGATTAAGCCTGATGTGGCTTATGTTTGAATTTACCACTTACTATTTTTGTGGCTTTGGGAAAGGTGTTTGACTTTGATTTCATATCTCATGTCATTAAAGATGAAAAATCTATTCTTTTATATCCCATATAACAGGGAACAGTCTGTATCTGTCTCTCGCCTTGACTTTACTCAGCATGATGTCCTTCAGTTCCATCCATGTAGCTCAAATTGCATAATGTTTTTTCATGTAGCTGGTAATAGTTTTTTGTGTATATATACAACAGTTTCTTTACCAGTCATTTGTTCTTGGACACTTGGGTTGTTTCCAGATTTTGACTGTTGTGAATAGTGCTGCAATGAACACAGGAGTGTAAATGTCTTTTTAGAACAAACATTTGAGGTAATGTGGCCAAGAGGTCTAAAGTGCAGGATTTAGACACCAGCCTCTGGAAGTGTGAGTTTGAATCTCATTGCTGCCAAGTGTGAGCTTTGTTTTAATTAATTAATTTATTTTTTTGCTGGAGCAAAAGCAGTGTGAGTAGGTTTTTTTCTTTTTTTTTTGCACTTGCTGACAAAGATTTGATCTCCAGCATCCTATATAGTCCCCAGAGCCACCTAGGAGTAATTTCTAAGTGCAGAGCCAGGAGCACCTAAGGACCTCCAGATATGGCCCCCAAACAAAACAAAACAAAACAAAACAAACAAACAAACAACCAAGCATTTGGGGTAGATGATCCAGAAGTGGGATTGCTAGATCATATGAGAGCTCAATTCTTAGTTTTTTGAGAAGCATTACTATATATTTTTTCAAAACTTTGAACCAGTAGACATTTCTATGAATGTGCATGAGGGTTTCTTCCCCCCATCTCCATCTGTGAACTGGTTGGTTTCATTCTTTTTGATGTATGACAGTCTGACTAGTCCGAGGTTTTTAACTTGATTATTAACTTGATTTTTCCTAATGATTAGTAATACAAAGCATTATTTTACACACCTTTTGGTTATCATTCCTTGAAGCTTTTGAGGCAGCTTCTGTTCATTTCTACTCCTTATTATTATTATTATTATTATTATTATTATTATTATTATTATTGTTAGTTTGTTTTGGGGGACATGCCTAGTGATGATCAGGGATTACTCTTTGCTTAGCACTCAGAAAGTACTCCTAACAGGCTTAGAGAACTATATGGTATGTCAGAGATTAAACCCAGTTTGGCCACATGCAAGACAAATGCCCTACCAGTTGTGCTGCCACTTCACCCCATTTTTTGAGGGGTTGATGTGTTATTACATTTTCTCAGTAATTTATTTATCTGGGATACTGCACCTTGTCAGATGGTAAAAGAATATTTTTTTCTAGTCTTTGAGTTGTCCTTTTATTCTTGTCATTATTTCTTTTTGTGGTGCAGAACCTTCTTAATTTGATGTCATCAGCTTCTGTTTGCTTGGTCAATGGCACTGGATCATTAATTAAAGATTTTTTTAGATTCAAAGAAATGTAGTAAGCAACAGCCAAAGGCAACGGAATCTAAAAACTGGTTTATAAAGCAAAACTTACCATGAGAATGAGACATGGGATGCGGTGGTGGTGGGTATTGACGGATGCAGTGATCCTGAGACAAAAGTGGAAAGAAACACTCTGGTGAGGGGAAAAAGTATTGAAATAAACACCTGAAACCTTATCCTTGAAAATATTGTAATGTAAATGAAAATACTGTAATTCATGGTGATCTAAATTAAAATTATTTAAAACCTCCTGCTCAAAATATTTTTTCAAATAAGAATTTGTTTTGAAGATACATCTAGTGGTGCTAAGTGCTGACCCCTAGCTCAATGCTCAGGAGTCACCCCAGTGGTGTTAAGGGAATCAAACCTTGTGCTGGAAATCAAATGTAGTGCCAGGAATCAAACTGAGGTTAGTTCCAGGCAAGACAAGTGACCTACGCCTAGTATTATCTCTTTGGTACATCAAATAAAAATAAAATTTTTATTAAAATTGCTATGGTTTAGACAACATGATTTGTTAAAGTATTGTTTTAAACAATGGCATTATTAAATGATATTGCTAAAATGTATAGTTTTTGATGTTTACAGTTATTTCATCACCAGTTACTTCATTACAGTTACTTCATCACCAGAAATGCTCAAGAACACCCTCATCCTATTTTCCTTATATTACTTCTATTTCATTACTTTATATTATCAGTTTTGAAATCTAATTTATGTTTTTTGTCCCTTTATCAAAGATTATTCTTTCATATTTTTTATTCCCTTGTTTTGGATCTGTAAGTATACAGATAAGTGAGATTATCTGGTATTTATTTTTTCCATCTTATTTGACTTAGCATGATATGCTCTAGTTCTATCCAAGGTGCAGAAAACAGAAATATTTTATTTTTTATTATTTGCTGTTTTATTTTTTGTTTGTTTATTTTGGGTTACATCCAGCAATTCTCAGGAATTATTCCTGGCTCTGCATTTTTTCCATTAAATTTCATTGTTCTTTATAGTTATATAGTATTCTATTGTGTATACATGCCACACCTATTTATCCATTCACCTGTTATTGGACGTGACTGTGTTTTTAAATATACTATTAAACTTAGGACTACAATGAACATACGTGTGCATATATCTTTTTTAATTAACATTATTGTGCTTTGAGAGTAGGTACCAGGAAGTGGAATTACTGTCTCACAAGAAAACTCTAGCTCAATTTTTTTAGAAGTCTTCAAACTGTTTTTCGTAGATACTTAAAGAGATATCATTTCCATCAATAATAAATGAGCTTTATTCTCAAAATTATGCAGTGTTTTACCTGTTTTCTTCTATATTCCTTATGGTTTGGGGTCTGATATCAAGGTCTGTAATTCATTTTGACTTGACCCTTGTGCCCGGTGTTATATGGAGGTCCAAGTTCATTTTTTTTTTTGCATGTGGCAGACCAATTTTCCCAAAACCATCTGTTGAAGAGGCTTTCCTTGGCCCAATTTACGTTGTTTGTCCCTTTATCAAAGATTAATTGATTGTGTATATGAAGAACATTCTCTGAATAGTTGTCTATTCCGTCGATCTGAGTCTGCCTTTATTTCAATATTATGCTGTTTTAATGACCATTGCTTTGTAATACAACTTAAAGATGGAGAAAGTGATGCCTCCCATCTTCTTTTTTCAAGGTGGGGCATGGAGTGGAGTGGAGTGGAGTGAAGCAGCCTGGCTCTTCTGGCTCCACCCTTTGTGGGCAGGGTAATTCACCTCTGTTGATTTGCATTCCGGGGCTTTTCCTGGTCAGTACATCCCAGCAGCCAGCAGCTTGGCAGGATGGCACATGCTTTGAAGTGCTCGCTGTTGGGATCCAAGTATTTCAATTTCATAGTTAAGTAGAATCTTAGGAACTTTTGTGTTTTTGAACACTACTTTAAATAAAATTGTGTTTTAAATTGATTTCTCTTCTTGATTGTTATTTATGTGCATAAATTAAATAAGTTTTTATATATTAAGTTTTGTATCCTGATACTTTGTTGCATTAGTTTATTGATTAAAACTTTTTTTTGCTTGTTTGTTTTTGGGCCACACCAGTTGGCGCTCAGGGAAGTCAGAAATTGAATCTGGGTCTGTTCTGGCCACGTGTGAGGCAAATGCCCAAAATTCTTTTTTTTTTTTTTTTTTTG
>PVKC010038921.1:0-12649 GCA_004027635.1 Crocidura indochinensis
GGGGCTTCTAGATTGAGTGACCCCCTCTGTGTCTAGTTTATTACTTAGTGATCTTATAACTGTTTGGTCTTGGTGCCTCCATTACTTCTCCCTCTAATTGGGAGGCGGGACTAGATAGTTCGAGTTATGTGGTTTTGTTTGGGGAAGAGTAAAGTAATAGAATGGGGTAAAAATTAACTACTCCAACAATGGGCAGAGTCCTTCTAGAGGCTCTCCTCCTCGGTTTTAGAGACGAAGGGGAAAAAAGAAGGTGAAACACCACAACATTTCACAAAGACGTATCAAATAAGATATCCAGTGAACACTGCAGCAATAAAGATATGCACCACATAATTGCCATGGTCTTGAGATAAAGAACACGACAGAGCGCAAAAAGGAAAAGGAGAAAAGAAGAAAGAAAAAGTAAATATATAAATAAAAAAGTGGACAACTACTAAATATCTACACCAAAATAAGGAAGTCGACAAAAGCTAGATAAGTGAAAAATAAAATAGTAATAAGAAAAATAAAAAAAGAAAAGAAAACAAAGATTATTTTGTGCTTCTTCTCTTGCTCTCTCTCTTTAATTTATTTTTTTTTTGTGGGTTTTGGGTCACACCCAGCAGTGTTAGGGGGTTACTCCTGGCTCCATGCTCAGAAATTGCTAAAGCCCTACTCAGCCTCGGTTATTTGAAAAGGGGACTTTATGTTTATTCAATTTTGTTTTCTGGAAGTGTAAACCATTCACATATTAGCTGGGTAAATCTCCAAGACAACATTTATACAGTACATGGTATTTTTATGAAGAAAAAAATGTAAGTTTATTTCAAACTACAAAATCACTAGTTCTACATAGAAAAACCTGTTTCCTACTGTTTTCATCTTGAAATTTTAATCTCCCTCTGCAATGAAAAAGTTCAGAGGACAAAATAATTTATAGCAGCACTTTCAAAAATGGGTATTTAGCCCAGAATAAGACCATAGTTAGCGAGGGCAGGTTTTAGCAGACAGTTCAAGGTGAGCACTAGCAATGATTATATGTTCTAGTTTACACTCAGACAGCTCCAGTTATCACCTATTGTTCCATTACAATCTTTAATTGCAAACCCTTAGCTCTCAAGTGGTTCCTGACTTGGATAATAAATTATATGGTTAAGCTTTGTCACTCCAAATTCTGACTCTTTCTGAGGATTCTCTTGTCTAGTAAAGATAAACCTCCTCGTTTTATTGTTTTTCCACATGCGTGATGAATTGAATCTTTCTTTCCTTTGCTCTCTTTTTAGTCTCTCTCCTTCACACATGTATCTGAATAAATACAACATCATTGCCAAAGAACACATGTGCTTTATTATTTTAAGCGTAATTTAAGAATAACATTGCCTTTCATGATACAATATTCAAAGATAGTTGTCCAAAGTATAGGACTTTTCTACTATGATGTTAAACACAACTCATTCTCTGTTGGTGGGGTTTGGTTTGTGTTTTGAACAACAATAACAATGACAACATATAGTAGTGATCTTTTACTTATAGAATGCATAATGAATGATTGGGTTTCAAAGTGTAATTTCTTGCTTTTTCTAGCCTATTATGTGTTAAGGCATATAATTTTCTCCCATCTGTCTCTATAATCAAGGAATAAATGGGGACATATTCGATTTTCCTTTCTTGATGTAGAGCTAATTTCCAGAATAAAATAAATGGTAGATTTGATGGAGAGATATTATACCTTTAGTTACAAGTGGGCATTACTAGTCACATGACAAAAATCATAAATAGGAGCTTAGAAAAATAAAACAACTTCTTTAAAATGCAGTTCATAAGCAAGAAGACCACAGTATAAACCCAGCCTAATTAATTTCATAGCTCAAGAACTGGGGTTGATCAGCGAACAATTTGACACCTTTTAAAGAAAAATAGGGTCACAACTAGTAGTTCTGGGGTGACCAGGTGATGCTGAAGATTGAAGTCTGAGGTCATATATATGCCAGGCATGTACTATATCACTTACTTGTGTCTCGTTTCTGACAGCTAATACAGCACCTTTTTCGCCTGTTAGAAAATCAGTGCAGGGAAGTGGGCAACGAGTGGACTTCAAATTAAGCTAAACTTTAAGCTGAACTCAAAAATCCTCCAAAGCACAGAGGTTGCCACTATTTTTTTTTTAAAGGATATCATTTCAACAATGTTCTACTTCTATTCTTCTGTTCTGACCAAGCACTTGAGACATTGGAATGAGTGAAATCACTTGTGCAAGGTCATGCACAGATCAGCTTTCACACAAGTGTATCTGAGACTAGAGAGAGAATGCCCAGTTGATTCTAAAAGGTGGACCTTATGAAATGGTTGCACAAGTGCAGAAATCACCTCCAATCACACATTCTCCTTCAATATTTATAAAACAGTATTTTCCAGAGGTCTTAAATAAAATGTTAGTTTTACAATATCAAGCATTTACTCTGACCTGATTTAAAATAAGTTTACATTTACCTGATGTACTTTATATGTTTTAGAAGACTTAATTCTTATGACAGTTTATTATTCAACTATTGTGATTTTCCCTCTTTTTTATATAGATAAGAAAAACTGACATATAGAGAAATTAACTATCTTGTTAAAAGTTGTGTAGTGATAAACTGGATTTAGATTGAAATATTTTGACTCTGGAATTTATGTTTTCACCCACTGTGCTGCAGTGTTCATTTTTTTTTATTGAGTTTTAAAGTAATTCATTATCTAGATTCAAATGTTAGTTAAAAAAAAAAACCAAGAGTGAAAACTTTGCCCATGTTTTACCTCTCATCCTGTGACACTCAGGGGTTACTCCTAGCTATGCGCTCAGAAATCGCACCTGACTTGGGGGACCATATAGGACACTGGGGTATTGAACCCGGTTTGTCCTAAACTAGCGCACGCAAGGAGATGCCTTACGCCCTGCATCACCACTCTGTCCCCCGAATTCTTACAAAGATAATGGGATTGCTAGATTTTAATAATGACTGATAACATCACCAAAGAAAATTAAAATTTTTTGCTACATTTCTGCAATCTTGATGGAGGCCTTTCCATCTAGTCATGGTTTGCATGAAAATATTTTGATCAGCAAAAGACTGCACATATAATGCTATTACTTAAAGTCCTATTGCTTAATGACACTAGTTCTTATAAAGTCATAGATTTTTATTCCAGTGACAGATTTCTAGATATCATGATGATTTATTTCATTCTATAGTATCAATATTCATGTGCATATGACTTAATCTCTCACTATTTTCATCATGAATTTAAGTGTACAAATTCCATGCTTATGTTAACAGAAACTACATTAAGTGATTGATATATAAAAAAAGTAAAATGACTAAATGTTGAAAGTTGTGACAATTGCTACAATATATTTCACTACAGAGTAACATTTAATGCAATATATTTTAGATGCTACCTGTATTTTAGATGCCAGAAAAACTTATTAATAGAAATGAGAATAAGAATCATATAGTTGCATTAAATGGTTTTTATTTATGTACTGTCTACAAATAGCAATAAACCCTGAGAAATTTACTTTCATTGATTTATTTTCTGATAATCTCATTTACCTTCACTTTAAGTGTTTTTGGTGAAAGCAATATGAAATGAATTTACTATACCTTGCCAAGGGAATGCACCTGGGATGGGAGGTAACTTGGTAACAATTGTGGAGATAGCGTACTGGTGGTAGAATCTGTATTGGATTATTGCATAACTGAAACAACTCTATTATAAACAACTTTGAGCACAATATGTTAAAAATCAAAACTTTTGTTTTGGGCCATTCATGTCAGTGCTCAGAGGTTATTCATGGTTTCGCACTCAGAAATCACTCCTAGTAGGCTTTGGAGAACATGTGGGATGCCTAAGAATGACCCTGAGTTTGCCACATGCAAGGCAAGTGCCCTACCCATTGTACTATCACTCCAGCTCCTAAATATCAAAACATTTAAAATGTATTTTAGTCCCATAAATGTACTCACCATTTCTGCTCTGAGCCAGCTCTTTAGACTCACTCAGTTTTCAAAAGGGGTTGAAACCAAGCTATAAATAATCATGGGAACACCAGCCATAGAGCTGAAAGCTGGCAATATCAGGGGAGAGCATTGGACGATTACACGCCCTGCTGAAACTATGCCTGCTGCTTCCGTCACCCACATTGCTTCTTTGCCTATGACCCTGATTCATCACTGTTCTCTGCACACACCAGTTTGATCAATCTCCAGGTATAGTAGTATTTGGACTGATATCAATAGGACTTTTTGTGTATTTGTGACTCTCTCTGCTCACTGTCTTATACTTTTAGGAGACTAGGCAGCCAAAAACATGCCCCACAAAATTAGTGTCAGTAATAGTGCTTTGAATTGCATTCCTGGACAACCAGACCACAAATGAGGCCACACAACAACTCCATTTGTTTAATATTATCATTTCCACAGGAACACACCTATTTCTATGCCTATGTATAGCTGAAGTTAGAAACCAATGAAATAACAGAATAGTTAACTAGCAATAAGAGCTTACTAAACCTGACATTGATTTAATAACTGTATCAGAGATACAATGCTTTCACAGATTTGCTTGTCTCTGTACTTCTCTTTTTTTCTTCTCTTTTTTTCCTTTCTATTCTTTAAATAATTTTTCTTTCACTTATCTGGAAACAAATTTATTACAGTCCATTATGTCAACTGTGTCATAATTGTTCTTTATAATATATAATAAAGTAACTATATGTTGTGATGGATGAAGTTAGTGATTATATTTAAAATCAAAATCAGGCCAGATTCATTCCACAGTACTATACAAGCTGCATTTTACCATACTTTCTAGAAGTACAGGAAAAAGTGATGGATCATCTTCATCAAAGGATCATCTTCATCAAAAACAATGAGATGGAAGCCACCATCTTCCAGGAATAAAAAAAAAATGGCTTGACTTCTCTACCATGCCCAAAAGAAAACAGTGGCCACTGACCTTTCCCAATAGTCTGGTCCACTTTAATGTCTCTGTAACATTCTCAGAATGGATGGGAGAAGATACTTCTTTTTACATGAACCACAACAGTCTAATTCCACCATATCCTGCACCATCCTAGAGAAACAGCCCAGCTCTACAAATTAACTGTATCAAATGGCACACCCAACATTTTTTTTCATATTTATAGACCTACAGATACTGGGCCACATGACTCTGGTTATGTATGTATGTATGTATGTATGTATATATGTATATACATACATATATACATATATATATTTCCCCACAGTATCACAGAAAATTGAAGGGAAAATGATATAGAAATCTACCAAGCTCAATGAGTTTAAATAGTAACAAAGAAGATTCAACCTGCACCAACTACAGCCCTTGGTAAATTCTTAAGACACTAACTTTAGTAATATCATAGGGGATATAACAAGAATATGAAATTTACCCTTGTTGATATGTTTTAGTAATTCTATTTTCCTTTATATTGTAACAAACAATATGAAGTAAATTTGTGCCTGCTTGGAGGCAGACTACGGTGAGTTGAGTGGAAAACTGGAGCACTGGTGAAGGGAAGGTCATACTGTGGAATTGGTGTTTGAATATTTAATGCCTTGCAATGAGTATATTATAGTAAATATTAGCGTTATAATTAAAAAAAAGGACCTGGACTAGAGAGATAGCACAGCGGTAGTGCCTTTGCCTTGCATGCAGCTAACCCAGGAGGAATGGTAGTTCCATTCCCGGCATTCCATACCATCCCCCAAGCCTGCCAGGGGCAATTTCTGAGCACAGAGCCAGGAATAGCCCCTGAGAGCTGCCAGATGTGACCCTATAATTAAATAAATAAATAAATAAGTAAACAAGTAAAAAGATTAAAAAATATATGACCTATAAACATCTAAAAAGACCTAGTTGTATGTTTAGAAATTACAAAATCTAATTACTTAGATTCCAGACAAGACACAAAAGTATATTCTTCTAAGCAACAAGAGATAACAACCTAACAAAATTATTTGTTTGAGATATTTAAAGTGAAATATTTCATTCATGTAGTCATTTTGAAAATGGAGCCAGAAAGTCATTATAGACATATTTAACTGTCTATTAATTTTGAACAGGGCAAAAGACCTTAGGATTACACCAAAAGCAATTATTCTAAGAAACCATCAAGTAAACAATTGCTTGAGGAGTAATACAGATCACAATTGATGAGTATGGATTCTCAAAGGACACAATCAGTTGGTAAATGTTCATTTCAGAAAACCAGTAACCAATTATGTACTGCCAAAGATGATTTAAGTCCATTACGACTAATGAGCTCTTCTTAAGTTCTTGCTTTGCCATCTTGTTTATTTTACATTAAAAACACCCAACCATATTCTTCCTTGGATTTCACTCCAAGTTCAATAATAAGTCTGTATAGCTTGAATTGAAATTCTCTTTGCCTTTTTGTTTCATGAAATTTTAAGGTGACCCATTCTTTGAAAAAAGAAAAAGTTAAACCCAATCTTTGTAAAACATTAATAGCTTTGGGGTATTTTAAACGATTTAATAATTTTAGTGTGAAAGTGACTGGTTCTATCAATATGAGTTAAAGGCAGTAATATACAAAGAACATTAAATGAGATCATTGTTTGAAAATTTAACTCAATCTCTATTGATAGGTTGCTTGAAATTTGGTCATCCTCTTCATGGTACACGGAGAGAGATACCCTTCAGAGATTTTCTTATTAAAAATATTTCTTATTAAAATGTTAAGCTTCGGGGCCCGGGAGATAGCATGGAGGTAAGGCGTTTGCCTTTCATGCAAAAGGTCATCGGTTCGAATCCTGGTGCCCCATATGGTCTCCCGTGCCTGCCAGGAGCAATTTTTGAGCATGGAGCCAGGAGTAACCCCTGAGCACTGCTGGGTGTGACCCAAAAAACAAACAAAAAATAGTTAAATTTCCTTGATTTATAATATAGTTAGTGATATAGTTTCCTGCATACAAAGTTTCATATCACACAACCACTAGAGTTCTAAAGTCTTTCCCAATCCATCGCCTGCACCTTCTTTTGTAAAGTCAGTTCTATAGACCAATTCGCAAGTTCTATTGCCTTTAGCCCTTACTATGGTTCTTTAGATATTATATGTGAAAGATCATTCTACATCTTCTCCTATCCTTATAATTAACTTAACTCAATTTGATACTCTCTTATTCCATTCATGTAGCAAAAAATGGTATGAATTACTCTCTTCTTATATCTGAGTATATATACCACAATATCTTTATCCAGTCATTAGTTTTTTGACAGTTGGGTTGATTTTTGGATTTTGGATATTATGCATAGTGCTACAATAAACATAACACAGATATCTTCTTGAAAAAATGTTTTGGGTCTCTAAGGTAGATGCCAAGAAGCAGAATTGCTGGATCAGATTGAAAATCAATACTTAGTTTTTTAAGAAGAATCCAAATTGCTTTCCAATGAGGTTGAGACAGTTTAAAAGGGTAGTTAGTATTAAAACTGTCAGTAATTCCATCAGACAAATTCAGCTTCACTTCATTAATAATAATAACACTGGCTACAGATTGAATATAATGCTATTTTTTTTTACTTTCTATATTTAATTTACCACAATAGTGTTATTGTAGGTTTGTTGCTTGTGCTTTGCTGATGAGGAAACTGAAGCTTAATTGTAAGTAATTTGTGCAAAGTAATACAACGACTAACAGCTGTGTAAATGCTGGCATCTGTCTGATTTTCTCTTGTAACCAACAGATGCTTTGCTGCCTCCCACCAAAAGGCTGCTTAAGCTTTGATTCATTAACTAGTTTTGCTGGATAATGTCCATTTTATACTGCCCAGGAGGGCAAGTTACTTTACATGCTCACTTCACTTTAGAAGAAAAAGGCAAATTACCAAAAGAACACCAGGGACCTTCCAAGAAAATTAATTCCTGGTGTACCACTTGGTCATTATCCATTTCCTGTTAGAGTTTCACAATGTGTCTCCTTGCCTCTGTATAAAGCTATATTTCCAACATATTCTATAATAATGACAAGATAAATACTAAAAATTATATTGTAGGATATATTGCTTAAAGTAACAATGTGTTTTCTTTAACTCTTTAAAGTAAAAAACCATACTTCAAATGGGGCATTTGAAGCATGGAGCAAAGGGGAATTTATTTTGTCAATCTAAAGTTAAGTTTACATTTAAGTCTAAATTCCATGTAAGGGCTAAAAGCTCTATCCCAACCATAACGATGCAGTCTCAAGGCCCCCTAAACCACAATATACCACCCTAGATATCTAGCCATAAAAGGACTTGATGAAACACCTTAGAAAGACCCTAGAAACAGCCAGTCAACTTAAAGGTCTAGACTTCCTGCTTTTAACCCTATATAACCTGGCCTGTTACTCCTGGGTGGAATTGCCTCCTTTTTTCCTGAATAGAACAGTTTGTAGCTTGTTGGTTGATGGAATAAAGCTTTGCTTTGCTTTATTTCATTTGTGTGGTATCATCCTTCAACTTGGACTCTAACAATAGTCCAGGAGTTAAGACACAGGCCATCGAGGCTGATGATTCTGGTTTAATCCATGGCACCACATGGTTCCCAATTTTTGGATGCAGTCCAGGATATATTTGAGTACAACTGAGATAGGGTGACTAATTCCCAACATCACAGGGCCTGAGCAGTACTAGATTTTTCTTACCTTGCATTGAACTGCCAGTCAATTTATCAAGAGTCAGTAGGAGGAGGCTCTGGACTTCCTGAATATATTTTGGGAGCCAACTCTTCCAAAAAATAATTTTTAATAGGGTTTGGGATAGTGTTAGAGAGAATTTTTCTCCTTCCAATAGCTATTTTTCTAAACTGGGAATTAAGTTATTAGACATTTGACAAGAGAACCCAAAATAATAACAATGTGTGTACCTTTTGTATACATGAGAGGGATCAAATTATAATTGAGTAAGTTCATTTAATGATAAATCATATTGAGAAAGAAGGCCACCATAGAAATATATCAGGAAAGGCACGGTAAATGAGTACAGCATTGCCTTCTCCAATGTTGAGTTACATTTAGGTGTGGCATTTTTACTCTCCTATAATATATGAACTGTGTTTAAATTTAAGTTGTGGAGGGAGGAGAGGAAGTTCACCTCTTTGTATCCCTTTGAGTTCTCTGGCTTGTCAAATGATTGATATAGTAATAATCATTTTAATAAGAGAAAGAAATCATTAAGTATGTACATTGAACAGTGACCTGGGATTTCAAGGGAAGAGGAGTGCTTAAATGATGAAACTCAATGACATATCTCAAATGCTCTGTAATGGAATGTTTTACCCTGCCACATGTTTTGATCTGATAGAAAACTACTATTTTAGATCCCTGGTGGAAATCATAAGTCAAAATGACTCCTCATTTCATTCTCCTTGTTAGGAAAATGATTAAACATTCCTTGTGAGCCTGTAGAGCCTTCTTTGACTTTAGGTCAAAATAATCCTCATGCCAATGTCTTTTAGGTTGGGAAGAGCTTTTGTTGAACATTTGATGGAGGGCTATTGTTCAAAATATACATATATACAAAAATTATATGATTTTATATGCTGCCATTAAGATATATATATATATATAAGGTTATAGATATGTAAGATTAAAAGGGAGCTTTCTAATCACTTAGTCCATATCAGGAAGACAAATCACATAAGCTTTACTAATATGATTGGCAACTTTTGAGACAGCTTGGATAATTAATACATGGGGCTGGAGGGATGGCGCAAGTAGTAGGGCATTTGCCTTGCACGTGCTAACCTAGGACAGATTGCGGTTCAATCTCCCTGCATCCCCTAAGCCAGGAATGATTTCTTAGCACATCGTTAGGAGTAACCCCTGAGTGTCACCACGTGTGGCTCCCTTTCCCTCCCCAAAATAAAATTCATACAAAAATTATTTTTTTCTGATCTTCCTTCTCATAAATGTCCTTCACTGGGTGCAATTTACTTATTTAAACAAAATCTAATAAGTTTTGTGGCTGACTGTTCAACGTCTTTCTCACTTTAGTCTTTTGGTAGATAAAGTATTCTCCATCTACAGCCTTTTAAACTTCTTGAAAGCCAACTTTGACTTTATATTCTCAGATGATAGTATAATGCCTGGCATATAATCTTCGACATTAAAATTGGTTGTCAGAATCATGGTTATCAGTAGTGGCAGATGATATTGAACACAGACTTTCTAAGTAATCAATAATCCACCTCCTGCACTCTTCTAATTTAAAGTTTGCATCATAAATAAACTATAAAATCACCTTAGGATATTTTTTAGAAATACCCACAATATATTTTTGCAAATGCAAAACTTTATTTATTATTATAAAGGTAATTATTTAGAATAAATAATTCTAAAATAAATTTATTTATTCATTTATTTATGGCTTTGAGGTCATATTCAACTGTGAAGGGAGATTACTCTTGGTGGTGCTGAAAATCAAATATAGTATTCAGGTTGACCACTTGCAAGACACTTGCTATAAGACCTGTATGCCTTTGTGGTTTAGGCTGTTATTAAAATTCCTTCCTCTGACTTGTCCTTAGACAATTTACCCAAATCAAAAGCAATATTTTTTTAAAATTTTAATTAGTATGGCAGTCAATTCTTATCAATGATTAGGTACTATATACTAAATTTCCCAATTGCTAACACTTTTTCCCCTTAAAAACTATCAAAGCTCTCACCGTGTCTTTCTTAGTAACATGACTCTGTTTAAATAATTTTGTTCTAGAATGGCATTTAGAAACCTGGAATTTCCAAATTAAAATTGCTGAGATATAAAGGAAAGAGATATATTAAATTTACTTTTCATGTCCATTTCTGGCTACATACTAAACTTGTTTGTGTGTGAAAAATTTTGTTGTAATTCAAGGATTTTCTTTCTTCTTGAGTAATACTAATTTATTTCCTCAGTTAGTCACTTGTTGGCTATTTTAAAAAATATCCTAATATACAGAAGGGATAGAATTATCAATCTTTACATTCTGTTATAAAATAATCTTCATCCTTTCAAAGAATAATCACTTCGATAACTTTGGGGCTTTTATACATATAAATTTATACACAACACACTAATATAATTTATCGAACAAAAAATAAATATATACTTCAAATATAATAATTAAAGGAGCTAAAATCCTAATAAAGGAAAGTGATCTTTTTTTAAATTATTATTTAAATATTATTCTAAATAAGTTTAAAAATCAAGATCCTCTTGATCAGAATCCAACATCGTTTGCTTCTGTGATAAGGAAGTTTTCAATAATTTTATTTGATATATATTCTATTTTTTTATTTTCTATTTTGGGCCACACTCAGCAGTAATCAAGGATTACTCTTAGTTCTGTGCTCAGAGATAACTCCTGGTAGACTTATGGGGTTCCACATATGGTGTTCCAAGGATCAAACTTGGTCTGATCTCATGCAAGGCAAGTGCCCTACTTGTTATATAATCTCTTTAGGCTTTGCCATTTATTCTGTTATGTGCTGTATATACTACTGGTCAAACTATAGTAGCTAATATTATGATTTGTTGTTTACTACAAATTACATTTCTGTTATATGTAGTCAACATTTTTACTTGACTGATGATAAATTGCAATTTATGAACATAAATGATTCATCAAATACTAAATAATAAGTTACAGTAGTAGAAATAGAAACCAGTGCTTCTGATAATTCTTTTCCACACTTTAATATCTGGTTGGGTTTCAATGAACATATATCACCTCCCGAAACTGAACTTGAGTCTCATTTGATATATGTAAAGCACATATATATATATGTATATATACTAATTAAATAGCAAGGAGACTTTCACCATTTCTAACACAGTTATCTAATCTTATATTAGAAAAATTAAATTTACTATTTTTCTTTTTCTTGGAGAACCTTTTTAATAAATCATTCATTTCTTCATGTAATGTATTAATTTTCCAATATGCGAGTCGATATGTGCTTCAAACTGAGGACTCAGAGATGAATAATAATGACTTTTGACTTTATATTCTAGTACAGACTTATTGCAGAGAATGATATACAGAAATCAAATATAGAAAGTTGTTAGAGATTTGCAGAATAAGTAATAGAATTTAAACCAAAGGAAAGAATGATCAGTCAACCCAAAGAATTGATTCCCAGCTATGTGGGATAGGAGTTGCAATGTTATGAATTTGAAATACAGTGTTAGTGTTTGCTAGAGGGCTAAAGTGGGATAAGGCTAAAATGAGAGACTGTCCTGAATAAAGATAAAGGAAGTTTTTGCAAGTGGTATGAGACACAGTAGGAATGCCCAGAAAGTAAGTCAGGGGGAGCTAAACATGAGTAGATGGAAAGACACTATGTTTTCTCAAGAATTTCAATTTTTATAATGAAAAACCAACACTGAAATATTTTTATATTTTGACCTTAATAGCTAATGTTTTAGAATATATGTGTTTCTGTGTGTGAGAGAACAAGTAGGGAGAGTAGACAGCTGGCCCTCCTGGTTATTAAAAAAAAAGATGTGTAGGGGTGATTATAGGCAACAGAAATGATATTGTGAAGGAGAGAAAGAAATTAGGGATGAATATTAGAGGCAGAATGAGAGCAATGTGGTAAGCAAAGAGATGTGTGTGTGT